>VZSV01000217.1:961176-978838 GCA_013398735.1 Nothocercus julius | reverse complement strand
TCTCTTTTTTTTTTTTTTTTTCTCCTCCTCTTTTTTTCCTTTCCCGTCAGTGGAAATAGGTCCAGGCTCTAGGAGGGAAAGCGAAACAAAGGAAAGCGCGGTGGCCTCCCCCAAAAGGGGTCCAGAAGCGATAAACGTGCCCGACAGCGGCGGGTGGCAGCTCTGCCGCGCCGGGGGCCACCCGCGCCAGCCTCCTCCGTCCCCGGGCTCCCGCCGCCGCTGGGCGCCCGCACCGAGCGCGCATCCCGCGACGAGCCCCGTAGGGAGGTTCGCAGGATGAAGCAAGCGCTTGAAATGCGGGGTGTTGTTGGCTGGTGTCACCTGCAATGGTTAATCAGGCGGGCGGTAAAATCAGAGGCTTCTGCCGCATGTGCTGTTTATTTACTTTTTGTGTTTCACCGAGGCTGGACTATCAAAATGGATTAGTTGCTTGGGTTGCATGGGGGCTTGCTTGTTTTTCTTATTTTCTGACTTCTGTTTCTGCTTGTATCTGTGGATCTATCGGAGAAGGCTTGAGTGCTCGCAATCTTAAAGCGAGAATTACTTGTTTAAAGATATTTTCAGCTGAAAACCGTAAAAAGGAAGGTAAAACTTTATCTTGATAGCAAGAGCAAATTTACTGCTGAGTCTAAAACCTTTCTTTTTAAAGTCGGTCTAATGATTTCAGAAGAACTGAGAATGGGAAAAGTTAAATAAAAAGAGTCAAATTCACTTATTTTGTAAGTAGGACATCTTGCCTCTTATGAAAATCTCCAATTGCTTCTTGAGGGGCAGAAGTCCTTTCTGGTGCTGTAAGTGGAACAGTCAGAGTTATGGGTTACATTCAGTATCAGGGGTTTCTATTCAGTGTACTTGCTGTAAGTGCGGTTTGCATATTGAAAAATAAAGAATATCAATCATAAACACAAATAGACTTCTGTCTCAAAATACCATGCATGTAGGAGGGGAGAAGCAAAAACTGATTTGGGCTCTAACTAGGGAAAGTGTTAGAACATATTTCTAATAAAGGCACAGCCCAGCAGCTGGGTGGAAGATGGAGCGTCTGGTGGATGCAGCATGTACTTTGTTACAGTTTGGGCCTTGCAGCTGCCCCATAGGTAGCTTCTTTTCTGTTCTTATCCTTTCTGTAAAGAGATCTGAGTTGCAACCACACCTTTTCTTTTCTCTGGAACTTTGAACTTTTATGCTTTAGATGACGTCCAGAAGTTACATCTTTCACTGATTCAGGACTCCACTACACAAAAGTTACAGAAACTGTATAGAAAGGCTCTTTTCTGACAAAGATGTTTGTAAAATCAATCTCGAAGGTAGCTTACGTGTGTGCACAGTTAGGACTTTGCAGGATCCTCAAAACAGTTAGCAGGTTTAATCGGCTTAAAAATATACATCTAGTTAAAGCGCTTTTAATCCAGCTCTCCTTTCGAGATGATTACCCCGCCATCTATATCTACAAAACTTCCTTAGGAAGCCCTCGGCACTGTCACTTAGCAGAAAACGAAATCCCAAGTAGATGGGAAGAGCACTCACCGCCTCTTTCCGGAGCAGCCGGCTTTGCCTCGCGCTTGTGCCCAGCAGATTTGCTGCAGACACAGGACGTGAGCGATGCTCTTCACCTCTAGCGACGCGGGGCAGCGGGGAAGGTTTCTGGAGCAGAGGAGACCTCTGCTGTGCCCTTGTCCTTGGGTGCGCTACCGTAGAAGGCTGAATGCTGAAGCTGCAATTTTTTTTTAAATAGATAACTGCAAAATGCTTTTGACCTATGGCAAGCTGGGCTTGGGAGGGAGGAGGAAGAGAAGGGGCTTGTGGCGTGGATGTTCTGAGAGCCCTTTGAAACTGGATACCTATTATATGTTTGTCAGCGCTTCTGTAGGACGAGGTGACCCGAGCAATCTCTCCGAGAGCCCTGTGTGTCCTCTAAGCTGAGCGGAGCACATGTTATATGGTCGCTGAACAAAGATGCTGTGCTAAGGAGTTTAACAGAGAAGGGTCCTTGGCATTCCAAATCCTGATTTCAAGAGAAAAAACTAATATTCCTGCATTTAGTTGCATCATTAACAAATGACAAATAAAAGAACATGTACATTGGCCTTTACATTGGCCTTAAGAAAGTAGGATGTATCTTGCTTGTTTGAACTGAATTTGTCTGTCTCTCAGGATTTATATGCTTGTCCATGGGTACCTGAGCTAAACAAATGTATTTGCATAGCAAGTCTTCATGCTCACGGCTGTGTGTGACGTTTGCCATTGCTTTGCATGAACAAGAATAACGCAGTGTTGGATGGAAGTTAAAATTTAACATGAGAACAACAATTTCAGTATGGGGAGATTTATCTGTGTTTAAGGGATCAAGCACCATTCTCTGCAAAATGCTGTGTAGTACAATCTGGTTCTATTGTATTTCAAGCTTATTTTTAAAATGATATATAGGTTGTTGTTCTCCTGGGTATTGAGATAATCCCTGAAACGTGATCCAAGTGGAAACGGATATAGACTGTGAACAACTTTAAAGAGATGTAAACTGCTCTGCAATCCGTCTTAGAGTCATGACATGTTAAAACCGAAACTGAACACAAAAACATTGTGTTCAGGCCAGAATTATTATTTGGTTTCTAACTGATGGAATCAGAAGTTAGTGGGAATGAAAAGTTTGGGGTGTGTGGGAGCAGAGTGAGGGGGCAGGAGGGGAAGAAATTTAGGTGCCTGATTCCAGAAACTCACTTTGTAGCAATGTAGGTGGCTTAGTGGGAGTTTAAAGAGCAAAGGAATTATGTTTTTGCTAATAATATTCTCTAGACAACTCAGATTCCATGATATGGTGCCTTTCTCACATTTACATGCATTCTCAATCCTCAAGCTCTGATCTCTTTTATGTTTTTTTTGTTGTTTTTTAACTGATGCCCAGTGATGAACTGATGAAACTGGGGAATGTCTATCACCCAGCAGGAGACGTGAAGTTTGTACAAAGCAAACAAGCTGCTTTACAAATCAAATGCCATATTAAACTGTGGGGCTTTTTTCTTTTTTTCTTTTTTTTTTTGCCCTCCTGTGATGGATGAGAAGCAGATATATTGCGTGTCCATGGTCCCATACCAGCGGGACCTGAGGTGCAGTTCATGTCGGGATGCTGGCAGCTGCTGGCGACGGAGGAGGAATTTCTGACTTCTTTATCCGTAGCTGCAAGAAGCGGTTTCCTTGCCCTTGTGCCCTTGCCTGGCAGTCAGTAGTTGCCTTGATGTGTAACCCCATAAGAAGGGATACAGAATTTAAGTAGATGCTTGAAGTTATTCTTGCGTATACATGTGGCGGGTATGTGCAGAGTGCCGTGGTTAGGGAAGGCTTTGTGAGGGGTCAGCCCTCCTCCATGATGTGGATGTTATTATCTTTTTATTCTTTTTTGTTACATGTCTTAAATATGATGTATGATTCTGAGTTAACTTTTTTTCTTTTCTTGCGTGACTGTGCCCAAGAGGAGGAAGGAGATGGCTAAGAGGGTTCTGTTAAAACTTTCGAAAGAACCTGGAAAATGAAAAGTCTACTTATAAGGCAAAAAGAGCAAATATAAGAGGGAAGCACTTCTCTTACTAAACAAAATCATTTTTCTTCCTCATTTGAAGATTTTGGAGGCCTCAATTTAGCTCTTGCTGTATTTACAAGTTCCTGGAATCCAGTATTTCCTACCTTAGAGTTCTTCAACAAGTTTTGATGCTTGTGAGAAAATTTTAAATAAAATATCCATACATTTAGCTAGATGAAAATGTTTGGGGTTCTGTTATTACTGCTTCCCCCCACCCTTTCTTTCCGAAAGAAAACATATGCATAGGCAGAACTTGAATAGATGAATAGGCTTCATCAAGAATCAATATCAATAATAAAATGCTTTATTATATGAGTTTTTCTTTATGTCATTATTGGCAATGTACAAAAATGCTGCATTTGGTCATAAATTCAGGTACATTCTCAGTTGCCTTAGGCTGTATCTGGTCACTGGGAGGAATTGATGAGCTTGGGAGATGTGCATATATTTTCCTCCAGTGAATTTAGAAGCAGAATTTGTATAAGAATTAGATTCTTAACTTGGACCTCGTTAGTGTCATGTCTGAAAGCAGGTGGGAGGGTCTGGGCTATAGTTGCTGTATGCCCTGTGTATTATACAGTTTGCATTTATACGTGCAGTGGGAAGAAGGACTGGCCAGTATTGTGAAGTAGCAAATAAAAACTGTAAAGAATGCTGCAGTTCAAGTGCATGGACTTAAAATAACACTGCCATCATGGTAATACTGTATAGGTTTAAATACCATTCAGTGTATCTTCCTCCATTCTAAAATTAAAAAGGCAAAAACCTTCATTAGAGTCATTCACATGGGTGTCCAGTTTAGTCCAGTTCTCATGCAGTGACCTGCTAGGTGTGCAGACCAGCTCTCGCTTTATCAGTTGGACTTCACTACCTCGGTGTGTACCTTCAGTACAGAGTTTAGTGAATTATTAAATTTAAGCCAACTCACAGGAGCCAGATAATTTATCAACCAGATTTTCTTCACTAACTTTAGAATAAAGTGTCCTGATATTTAGAGAAATTGGGGTGGGAAATCTTAGTAGGTGCCACTATTACCAAACAGTGTATTTATTCCATGGTGACTTGAAGAGATACTAAAAACACGGTAAATTGTTGCAGTGATGAAAACATAGAATAAAGCACATCACAGGCTAATCTGAATGTTAGACAAATGGTCTTAGGAATAAAAAATGTTTAAATTTCTATTGTACAACAAATAGGAATAATACCCTTTAAATGACAGAGAAATAGCTTAAGAAATTCTACTATATAACAGTGAAAGAAACTTAGTAATAGGCTGTTGACTCACAGGAATACTAGAAAGAGCTTGGTGTAGTGTGATCCTGAAAACCTTTGTACGTATGAGGGATTAAACTTTCATGGTGAGATGGCTGCAGAGCAGGGATCCAGGTCTGTGAGGTAACCAGTGCTCCTACGGCTTCCAGTTACATGGAAAGATAATTATTAACTACTCCCTTTGTAGTGTTATTCTTGAATTAAAGGAGGGTTTTGAATGGGAAACTGAAGTAAATACAGTGAAGTGTGTTTAAACTTTGATTTAAGACATGGGACTCTTGCTTTCAGAAGTTATTCTTTTGTCTTAATTTCAGGAGCAATGGGGTCTAGGAAATTCTTATGCTTTAGTTAAGTAGTAGTGTAGAGTGCCATATTAGTGCATCATTAGCCATGTATGTAATTACTTTTTCAGAGTTAAGACCTCATGTGTTTAGCACGTTTCCGAGTTTGTAGACCAAGCCTGTAGCCTACCTAATTGATGTCAGAATCGCTTGCAAATATTTGCAGCAAGTGGGGGGGATGGTGAACCCTGCCTGACCTTCACTCTGAAAGTGGCTCTGGTTGTTGATGTGAAACAGAGATTGGGCTTTTTGGTGCCACTTCGAGTTTGCACGTGACTCGTCATAACCTACTGACCATGTCTTCAGGGCCTGGCAGTCCCTCCCCGCTTCCAGCCATCACTGTAACACACCCCTCCGGTTTGCATTTGGTAGGGAGGAACTGCCAGGTGGCTCCGATGTGCCCTGCCCAATCCCACGGGTTCCCGCGTGCTCTGCTGCAGCCCGAGGGATCCCCGTGTTAATCGTGGGCGCTGCTCAGAACCTGCAGACCACTTTTGGCGAATTTAGCTTGTTTTTTGATACATTTCACAGAACTGAGTCTTTGCCAAGTTGCACACAGCAACTGTGTTTTCAGCAGGGCAGCTCCATGAAATGGGAAGGGGCCAGGATCCAAGGGTGATCCCAGCGTAGACCTCCCAAACCAGGGCACAGTCTCACAGGGTCTGAAGACAACAGGCAGAAACAGGTGCTGGTAACAGGGTCCATCAGCAGTCCCAGCTAAGGCAAGGGATGAAACAAGTTTTGGTTCACCAAGGGAGTCCAATGAGGAGCAAAAGAAGTCAGATATGGGACTCGGAGAAGGCTGCAATTCAAGTGCAAAGTCAGCCAGGAGACAAGGCTGAAGAGCAGAGCTCCCACAGCATCCCTGGGGCAGGAGCTGAGGGCCCAGGCCTGAACTTAACTGGGCCCATGGGCAGAAGAGAAGAGGTGGCTGGAGGCCCCAGGTGCCACTAGTTGAGGCCATTGAAGTCCTATCAGAGCTTTTGGACCCTGAGAAACTGAGCCAAATTTTACCCTTGCTATTCCTTGGTTATTCCACCAACCTTGCTGGAAACCAAGCAAAACTTTGATACTCTTGACAATTGTTTAGTTATATTGAGCATGTGAAATGAGATAGCACACCTGCAAATGTGGACTGGAGTTTTTATTCTTGTTTATGCTTGGTACATTAGCCTAGTGTTATGGTAATGGAGCCATAATTTTATCCTGGGATGTTTTGAAATAGTGATCAAATCTAGCTGGATCTGCAGTATCATTGCTGCAATCCATATAGGCCCATATATTTGTCAAGGATGCTGGGAATATTTGAAACATGGGTGTGAATGTTTGAAACATGCTACATTAGCTCCTAAGACTAAAAGGAGAGGAAGATTTATTTTTTGTTTTCCATTTTCAAATCAATCTTGCTCAAGTCAATTTTATGAACATGTCCAGGAGCCACTTCTCTTAATGAAAAGTATGAAAATCAAACATGGTGATCATGTCTTAGCCCTCTTATGTTATTTCCCCACTTTTTTTTGCCATCTGCATCCCTGAGCTGTTGGCTCCAGTCCAGTAAGTTCTGCTCATAAAAACAAAAAGAAAATGAGTGAAAACGTCATTAGTTTCATAAAACTTCAAAAAATTTCGTTAAAGCAGAATGAAGGTCCTAAACGTGTGTCTCCAACTGCATGTTTGAATCTAATTACTTCTGGTGATCTTCAGGATCTTCCATTCCTGAAGGAAAAGCAATAAATTAAAACTTTATTCCTAGAGTAATTTGCTGGTTCCTGCAGCGCAGATGCAGCTGCCTGTCAGTTCACCTTGTGCAGGAGTGGGGTGAAACCACTGGAGCTTCCCGAGATTCAGTCCCTTTCAAAGGAAGTTCCCCCCTGCCCTGCTGCCCTTACTGGAGGGAGGGAAACTGCTGGACTGGAGAACTTTAAACTTTGCCAAGTGGCTTTAAGAGCAAAAATATATTTCCTTAGCAACTAAAATGGAGGAAGAATTGAAAGAAATCTCTACCTTCCCTAGAACTAAAAAAACCGTTATCTAAGTGCTAAGAAAACCACATTTCACTAGAAGTGCAGTACGTACTGCAGGCTTACGTGTGCATTTTCTTATGTCTGTTGCATGTGTCATGTCAAATGGTTGCATAGTTGCTATTTACTTTTAAGATGAATCAATTATTTACAGGCAGCATGGGCTGCAGTCCAGCTGTGCTAGAGAAAAGCCGTGATACCTGTGTGGTAAAGGGATGTATGTACTGAACATAAAAGTTTAGAACACTATAGAAAAGACTGAGCAATTTGCTCTTAACTGTGTTACCAGTTCTCTGACAAATACTGCAAAGCCTGAAAAGTCTGGAAACAGGAAAAGAGGAAAGAGAGGAAACTGTCAGCACACTGGCTAAAAATAAGTTAAAAATTCTATCTTTAAACCGGCAAGAACATGCACCTTGCAGTAACCTTTTTAAATGTTCTTTATTTTTGGAATTTTTGCTGTGTTGAAGAGGTGTAATAAGGGATTGAGATCAGACTTAATCCTTCTTAGATGATTCCTGAAAGGCAGTAATATGTAACTCAGAGAATTCTTGTATGTGTCAGTGTTAATATCTGTAGTCTAGAATGATAATTTACCCAAGGTACTTTAGTAGCAGTGAGAAATACAGATACACTCAAATGATTAGTATTGGGTGCTTTTATAACAAATGAAGATAATTAATTTCTATTTCCCCCCAAATACGTGACATTTACGTGGAGGAGAGGTTCCTGTCCCGCAGTGGCGCTCGCTGTGACCCAGGCGCGCTCGCGAGAGCCGTCTCGGACTCCCAGGAAATGCCCTGCTGGGCCATGGTTTGTTGGCAGTGTCCCCTCGGGAGGGGAGGTGCAGCCCAGCACCCAGGTGCAGCCAGGTCCTGCCCTGGGTATAACCTGCAGAGGAAGGTGCACTTGGCCACCAGCTTGCAGAGTTAGCAAATACAACTTAGCAACTGTGTGTGTTCGGAGGGCTCGGCCTATTACTTCATAGAAATTAATGTATTTTCTACAGTTAAGGGATTTATCTGTAATTTCAGGAGAAGAGAATTTTTTGTTTAGGTAGGACAAGATTATTTCTCTGGCCTCTGCATGGAAACGTGGAAACCTGCAGGCCCTTGCATATGTAAACTTGGGAAGCTTGCAGGTAGCAAGCTGAGCACGCGGCTCCCCTTACCCGCGGGCTCCCGTGAGCCTGCTAAGGAGCTCTGCGCACGCGCGGGGAGCTGCTGCCTCTCTCCTGCGGGCGCCCAGGGGGTGGCCTCGAAGGACCCGGCCATGTGTCAGCAACCAAAAACAGCTCAGAAACAGTTTATCTCCTCTTTCCGGCCACATGTCCAGGGTCAAGGTTTCCTCCAGTTCATTTTGTTTATTAAAATTTCTAACAGTAATTTCAGCTCCCTATGTTGCGGCACACCCTATATATATATATATTTTTTATTCATTCGTTACTTTATTTTTTTGCCAGTTTGTGCTCATGTGCTTTCATCTGGTTGAACTAGGTTTCAGACTTCACCCACCCCTCCTGCCCCTTTTCTATAAATGCTGATTTATTTCACTGAAGATAGAATGATACTGATGTTTTTAATCTTTATCTGCTTGTTACTTAGATTACATGAAGTTTTGTATCGGTATATTGCATTGACTTTTTAAATTTTATTATTTTTTGATTTTTTTTGTGAGTGTGTGTGATTGGCTCACTGACCTATGATATGAGCATTTTGAGAGACTACAGAAGACTCTTAAATTTTTGTTTTGGATGCAGTACCATGTATGGCGATATGAACTGCAAATGGTGTGGCCTTTTTTCTTTAGATAAATCAGAAGATGCTGGTAATCTATATGTAACTATCCATCATAGAATCAAGCCTTCTCGTTTACATACTTAAATTTTTCTCATGTCTTGCAAAAAATGATTTTCTGTCTCTTTTTAAATTACAGAGATCAACTGACAGCTTTTTCATGTCTGACTACTGGTATTGGAGGCTGATCCCTTGCAAAGAAACTGGAGGCTGCAACTGTTTCACAACAGCCAATCATTCTAATGAGGAAAAAGAAGAAGATAGCGACCATCGGGTTGTGGTGTCAGATATCATGCAGCTTGTGTGGGACAAGCAGGGGGTGCCCGAAAGCGCAGCAGGTGAGAAAAGTGCACCATCTTGGCCAAATTTCCATGCTGACTGCCGGGCAGTCAGAAAAAACTAACGGCTTTGAGAACTCTAGCTGTGAGGTCTCGCCACTCACGAGGAGGTCAAGGAACGTGAGTAAAGCAACAGCCAAGTGTTCACTCAAAGGGGATGTCAGCGCACACACACACACACACACACACACACACACACACAAAAATCCTTAAGTATTTAGTAGCAGCCAGTGAAGATTTCACTCCAGAGTACTAATGCTTGCCGTAATAATTTGAAATAATTGCAGAAATTAATTAAATAGCAAAAAATAGTCATCCCTGAGTCAAACCTGACCTACCTTTGTGCAGGCAGTTTCAAAAGCCTACTGTAGAGAAACTGCTTAAAGAAGCAAATATAGAATACCTCTGTGCCCTTTCACACTGCTTTTGTTGCCATAGTCCATAGGCAGGGGAAAAGGTATAGTGATAGTGACTGCTAGTTAACGACAGTAGGGATTAATGCGGTAGAGGAAAAGCCTATTCCTGTCTTATATTTACCTGTGCGCAAGGTTGATGTGTTCGACTGGAACTGAGTGGTCTTTGCCTTGGTAGTAGTTCAGATGAACTACTACTTGGTAAGCAGTTGCTACTGATACCAATTGGTCTTTTTTTTCTTTTTTTTTTCTTTTTTAAATACACATTTATTTCCTTTTGTTAAATTGTAAAAATAAGAAAGACCAAAAAAGTCAAAAAAAAAAAAAATATATATATATATACAGGATATGAAAATAACTGCTTTGCAATAACAAGCAAATAAGTGGCTCTGAGTCTGAATGAATCAACAATTTGAGGCTACTGCAGAAGAAAGTGATGGGTATTTTGAAGGTATTGTTTGTCTTAAGAGGAAGTACTTATTAGAGCAATTAGAGCAATCATTTTATTCAGGTACTGGAAAGACCCCTCTTGGAATACAAGAATGTTTTTGAGGGCAACAAAGAAAGATGAGAAAAACCTCTGCAGAAATACCAATGGAGGGTATCAGGAATGGTCAAGAGGTTGAGCAAATATTACCTCAATGGAAACAGTAAGAATGTATCTGTACACAAAAAGGGAAAATGGAAGGCAAAACACATGTATTCTGGCTTCTGTTGTGTAGATATTTTTAAGTTACAGGAAAGATGGATGTTTTCTTGTTCTGCTTATCTGGAAGAGTGAGGACAACAAAATGCCAGACTGATTTCTGCAGGGAAGTTTTGGAGTTAAATGTGGAAACTGACAAATGGACTATCCCAAAGAGCTTGTAGAGCTGCTAACCTGTTATTAACGAAATCCCCGGTGAAACAAATGTACTGCCAGGTACTGGGTATACACTGCTAGGTGACTAGTTTCTGTTTCAGTGCGCTGAACTGGACTAAGATTTCGGGAAGTCTTTTCCAGTACAGCAATTCTGTGATGGAAGAACAGATGAGTCGCGCGGAGTCATGTCCAGGACTGAAGTCAGAGGAAAGGTATTTCAGTTTTGTGTCATCTAGAGGTTAAAATAGGAAATTGCTGCTTTTCCTCCCTGGAAAATCAGGGAAGATCTGTGTTAGGTTTGACCTACAGTACGTGTATATTCTGTACTGATATATTAGTGTGGCAAAGGATAGATCGGATGATCTGTAAATAAAGCAGGCACAGATCAGAACAGATGCCATGAAAATGTATCAAGAACTGAGTGGATATCCCTACTTAGGCATGGGGTCTGTCTGTAATGATCTGCACATATTGGACTATGCCAAATCTACCTTTTAGTCACTGTCCTTCCGCACTGAAGCCCCTGCAAGAGCTCTGTGAGGTCTAATGGAAGAAATTCCGCACTAAGTTTCTTGGCTGTGGCAGATTGAGGATTATGTCAATGCCTGGCATGACAGCTGAATTCCAGAACTGAAACTGAAAAGCAGCTGAGAATATTCTTTATACTTTGAAAAAGTGAGATATAGGCCTCAAAAAGATGTATATTTTTCTTTCGACCTGAGTAGGAGAACAGTGTGGGTTCTTTAGAGCTACGCAGGAGAAACTTAGTTGAAAACAATTTTCTGGTAAAATTGTAAAACTTTAAAACCAAGTTTAGTGTGAAAGCTGTTTCTGTCTCACAACAATGCTGCTGGTATCAGAGGCTGAAAGCATCAGTGTGTTTGTGGCCACCTCAATAAGTCTTTGATTTTTAACAAGCTATTGCTCTTGTTTGATACAATCTGCATGTTAATATTTTCTGACTTTATTGAGGGCCTGCTAAAAAAGAATGTGCTCTGAAAGGAGCTAGAGCTGCATAACGTGGTAAACATTTAAAGTGGCCGTTTGTATGTTGGATAGGCTAGGAGGTAGAGAGGTTCTAGTACTCATTTAAATGGCTTCTCTCAGAAAAATGAGCTACTACTTGCGGGTGGTAGAGAAAGCCATAGTGGTGTGTTCCCTGAAGGTAAGTGGTGCAATCCTCAGGAACGGGAAGGCAGGGGGAGATCTGCTGCTGCAGAGAATAAACTGCAGCGACGTTATTGGAGTGGTTTTCCTTCTTTGTCTGTTTTTTGGCTTCTATAAGTGACTGTGAGGGGTTTTAGTATCTCATGCAGCTGAATAACTGTGGGATGGAAAGCGTCTTGCTACTCCTCTTAGTTAAACCATATGTTGCTGAAGCTTTAACTTCTCTGTTCCCTTGCCCTCCCCAGGAACTCAGCTGCCAGACTATTGATTCTATATTAATAGCATGTTTTTTTCAGTGGTATTTCCCAGGAGCTCTAATTAAGATCAGAGTTCTCTTCTGCCAGCGACATTTCCGTGTTTGCTTGAGACCATTTTGCATCTCAGAAGGCTTCACAGCCCAACTTGAAAGCGATAGCCGAGGAAACGTGCACAATTCAGCTGGAAGCAGAGTGTAACCGAGATGGGAGCAGGACGGTATCCAACCAAGTCGTGTATTAGGCTGCCTTATTTCTAGCTGTTTGTAAAGTAACACAGCCCCTCCACTGGACTTCAGAGGAGGCTAGAAAGCCAAAGGAGCATGGAGAGGGTATGAGGCTGGATGACAGTCACGAGCCCTGAAAAAAGTGGTGGGAGGGAAGGTTTTCAACAGAAATCTGGTGGTTTTATCACTTCTGTCTTCTGTTGTCTGCTTCATTCTTCTGCCTGGACTGGACTGGACTTCAGTGCTGTATTTCGAGGTCTATTTGCATAACATTATTTTTTTTCCGTGGTACCTTCTTGCCCTGGATTTGGTCTCCTTTAAACAACTGCCACCCTCTGTTTTTATTTTTTTCCCATCTGTTCACTTTCGGAACTGTTTAGACATTGATCTTTTCATGTAGTTTGTTTAGCCACCTACCGTACCGCTAAAGCGGTAGGATGCAAAGGGAACCTGTGTGAAGATTTATTGCTACATGAAGATTTATTAGTGTGGCACATCAGGAACTGTCTTAGCTGGTGTTGCAGCAAAGAGCAATGAGGGTGCTGCAATCAAAGTCTCCACAAACAGGAGAGGTCTAGCATGATTCTGTCTGTTTTGAGGAATAAAGATGTTGCTCATTATGATACCTGAAATCTCGGTGGTCCAAGCCTGTGTCTGTTGAAAAGTAAGAAAATGGGCTTCCTGTTACCATTTTACATGATTGTTCTTTTTTTTTTTTTTTTTTTTTTTTTTTTTACATGAAAAATTGCAAGGCAACTGGGAAGGCAGCTGAACGAGTATCTGAAGTACCAATTCTAACAATTGTAACATGGCTGTAAAACAAGTCATCAACTGTTGTATTCACTGGCACTTGCAATGCTCATCTGTTAGGTTCACACATTCTTAGTAAGAAATCTGCTTGGTATCATTTAAAAATGTTAAATGAGGATTTCCATGCATGGACACCTCTTGGACATTACTGAAATGGTCTTCCTTGATTGAATTAGACCTGCTAGAGCATCACTATCCGGAGCTGTTTGATCAGGTTACGTTGTCAAACCCTCTGGTAGCTTATCACCTGCATCAGAGAAGAAGGGAGGGAGGGAGGGAGAAGGAAACCCTCTCGCAAACACTTGCACATCCTGGTAATTCCAGTTAATTCTCAGGTCATTAGAGTCTCATTGCTACAAGTCTCAACAAAATAAATGCAAGATTTCAGTTACTGTTTTTCTTTTTTACCCCTTTGGACTTTTCCTCCCCCCCTTGGATATACCAGGGTAGTATTGTAGTTTTTATTATTATTTTGGTTATACTGTCTCAAATTAAGTGGCTTTATACAGGAAAACAAAGGCTAATGCTGCTTGGATTAACTCCGTTCTGTTTCTTGATGTCTGCAAATGCAACCAGTTTGAAATCTTAACAACAACAACAATCTTAACAATTCTGTTAGGAGCTAAAAAAGTGTCAGGATTAATCCATTAAATTATGAGGAGAGAAATCCTCCATTTATATTGTGGAAGTTCTTTGGCTCTCAGAGCTGTTTTGTATTCTCCAAGAAGTTTTAGCATACTTGATCTCACTGGGATTTTTATTTTAATTTGCAAGTCTGTGTACATTATACAATACCTCAAGTGACTACTTGATAAAAAGCTTTTTCAAGAATTAATTACAAACTAGGTTAATACAGCTACCAGGTATGTGCCAAAAATGAGGTTATAAATATCGAAGCAGGTGTTACTGATGAGATTGTCTGCATCCTCAAAAAATTGTAAAATACCAAAGTAGGCCCCAAATTTCTGATGCAGTCTAAGGCTTCTGCTTTAGGAATCCATATGCAGCTTTGTGCAGCAGCAAGAAAAACTTCTTTTTCATGTGAATGACAAAACATTGTACTGTAAGCTGATTAAAGTTAGTGCATCTTCTGTGGACCAGAGAGGGCTTTGCAAACTTCTGAACCTGTCCACACAGATACAAAATAGACCGTGATCTTTGTGCCTTTAGAAAGAAACAAACTGGGACAGGAATCCCTCAGTTTTATAACGATATATGGTCTGGCACAGAGCTGGGAGCTACTGCGCATACGGCTGGTAGCTGTCCTAATGCTTAATGCTTAACTCAAAATTGATTTTCTTTCTGTTTTTTTGGACACAGAGCTAAGAGTAGCATATGTGTTTGCAGAGAGAAGCATCAAGGTTTTTGTTCAGTTGTGCTCCTACCTTTTTTGCTTGGTGCCGGTTGTCACTAAAGGACTGGCAGCATTTTACTGTGAGAGCTTTTAAATGTATCCATGTTGAATATTCCACTTGACACAAGTACTTTGATTGAGATGAAGTGTGTCATATAAAATGCAGCATTATTATGTGCGTAGGCTATTTGCGTAGTGTAATGTGGAATTTAATTTATGTCTCTTGATGGGTGTGTTGCTTTTACTGGTTATATGACTGGTATCAATCTGAGCATAGCTGCATATGCATTTTTTGTTGTTTTTGAGCTAAAGGCACCCCTTCTATTAAAAAATAATTTCTATTGAAGGAATTTGGCAAATTCTTAGCAGTTTAACTCCTCAAAAAGAGACACATTTAAAGCTAATTGAAATAACTTGGAAAAAGGGGATGTTTTCATGGTAGAGTTCATCCATACTGTGTTGCTGCTTCAAATAATAGAGTGATGAAATCCTTGCTTGATTAAAACCTCTAGGAGACTTGTCAGGATTTTTGTGTAAGACTTTTAAGTATGCAGGTTAATGAGCCTCTTAAATGAATTTCTTATTAAACATCTTTCTCTAATTCCCTCTTTTCTGGGGATTACAGCAAATATGGAAAGCATAAAAATAACTTTCTCTTAAGCTGGCGGCATTCAGCTCAAGAAGTTAGAGCAGAAAGGCTCCATGAGTGGAAAAGGCATTGCCATCTGAAAATGAGCTGGGCAGAGGTATTTCTGTAATGTAAGCAGAAAAACTAAGTGCTCCCCTGCAGCCCCAGTGCCACTCAGTGGATTTTCAGTTCAGCTGCTGTTTCTTTTCCTGTCTGGGCACATCTGAGCAAGGAGCATTTTTTTGTTGTTTTTGTTGTTTGTTTGTTTTTTAAATTAAATTGTCAGGAAACAGTGTGGTCTGAAATCATTCCTTGCTCTCAGTAACTGGACTATGAGAGGGTTTCCCTCCTACCATCCCCCCCCCTTTTCCATTCTCCCATTCTCTCGAGACTCTTTTGCTTTTCAAAAATCATGGCTGGGGCTCCTGTAAACCTGGGAGCTACAGCTGAAGTTTTGCCTCTTAGGCCTATGTTTCCTTGTCTTCATTTTGCTGCTTTATTTCTTGAGGGCTGGGACAGCCCCTTGTCGAGAGGGAGGCAAACACATTTGCCACCAGTAAGTTTTCCAAAGAAGCCAGGGCTTTTTAAGGTGAATTTTGCAGCAACACGATACTTGCTTTGTTCAGAGTGGCGTGCAGAATATCTTTGTGCCAAGAGATGCTGCATGCAAGCTGCAGTCTGGTGGTGGTTCTGACACCTTTGCAGGAAGCGCCCGCACTGGTAAAAGGTTCAGTATAGAACCAGCAGAAGAGAAGCATTCTTAAATTCGGCCTGGAGACACCTTCAATTCATAAACTTCATTGAGACCTTCAAATGTTTTCTGGAAAAGATCTTGTCACTTCTGGGTTGAGAATAAGGGACAGATCCCTTATAACACGTTTGCTTACTTAATCTAACCTTAAGGGTTTAAAAAAAAAAAAAAAAAAACAGAAACCTGGACATCATTGTGAATATCAGAAATGACCTAGAGCAAACGTGACTGGTGTCTGCAGTAAGTTTGTAGCGTCAATACTTAGTAAGTCCTTAATTAATTCTCTTGTATGTATGCTTAAATACTGCAGTATCTGCCTTTTATACTTAGGACCAGACCATAAGACCTTAAGCAGAACCATTAGGGTAGTAAAAACTCTTAAGTTATCAAAAGGATTCATCATCTACCATTTGTGCCATGGATATGTTACAAATTAAATTCCAAATCACAATATTGTTTTCTTGGTGTCATTTTATACTGCATAATGAGGTATGAAATTATTCTCTAGCAATGCAAAGCTGGTGAAAATTAGCTCAACTTTCTTAGAGTTTTTATGTTTTAAACAGAAGGCCTACAACTACATATAATATTATAATCGACATGAAATCTATGACCCTTTAATCAGAAGGGAAAGTGGTAACAAGTTATTATAGAAATTAATAGCCTCAGTGATATCTAGGAATGTAATGCAACTTTCTCTTTTGATTTAAATCATGCTTCAGTTCCTCAGATATTGTTCTTGCAGGGCAAAGCATTAGATGCTTACTGAAACTAAAGTTGAAAAGCTTTGTCAATTCCGTTTAGTTCTTGATGTGAAGATGTTTGTGCTTTTGGTGCCTCAGGTGGCTCCAAAGAAACTGGAGAAGTGCCTAAGCCGAAATATAATTGCAGTTCAGCAGTTGCATGAACTGTTGAATTGCATGAGCAGTTGCAGTTGCCTAAGCTGTTTAGGCATTCTGTAAAATCCATTTTTTTGGCATCTTTGGGCAGTGGATACCTCTGTAAATCTGCTGATTATAATATCTGAACGGGAGAAAACCAAATTCCATTATGGAAACTTCAGTCTTCTGACACAGTAATACATGACATTGGATATGTTATGCCTCAAATGTACCTACCTCCTGTAACAAAGAGAAGTCATGGGGCAAGTTTAAAGTTATTCCTCGCTTAAGAGAAAAAATGTGCTAGTTCAGGCACTTGCTTCAAAGGCCTTGGAGAGGCAGAAGATAAAAACATTAGATCTTGTACAGAGGCAGCAGAAAGCATCTGAGCTACAAGGGTTTGCAGGCAGTCTTAGTAGTATTTCAGCATCACCTACAGGGCTATCAGGTAAAAAGTGATGGGCTACATTGACTTACTTGCTTCCAGTTGGACCATCTTTCATGGAAAAAATTTCTATGCTCTTCTAGCTGTTACCCAGATCAGATGTAGGGTTTAGTCTCTGGTCAGTTAGTCTCTAGGTTAGTCTCTGGCACTGAGGAATTTTCCAGGGCTGTTTCAAGCAAATGATGAAGTAGGTAGACAAATTTGCTGCAATTAATCCATGCAGACTCTTTGAGGGTTAAAAATCAAACCAGCACTACAGAAAAGGAGAGATCTGATAAGAGAAGTACTAGAAAACAATGAAATAATTTATGTAAGCTTTTCTCTCCCCTGCCTCGCTAAGTCTGTTTTTGCATTTTGCTATGGCTGCCACAGATGTTTGTATCAAAAAACAGGAGTGTAAAAATCTTCCTACCATTAAAAACAGACGGCTCCTTTTGTTTGTTATTCATGGTACAAACTGCAGACGACATGCTTCCTGATATGGCTGTGTTTCTCTGCTGCTGAAAATTACATTATTTTGGAATT
>VZSV01000217.1:863569-961136 GCA_013398735.1 Nothocercus julius | reverse complement strand
TTCAATTGCTGGAAGCTAAAGAGAGTTTATTTAATTGGGATATGCAATTTAAGTTACTTAGTGAACAGTTTTATTTTCTCAGCTCAGCCTATCAGATTGGTTAAGCCTATTTGTTGATGGTGAGGTACATTAGAAAAATTGTGATTCTTGAAAATTAGTTTGTTGTACATAATCAGGTTATTGCTTGTAGTCTTAAAATGTCATCTAACCTAATTGCTGATCAGATAAATATATTTTCCATTGACAATTACTGAACAATTTGTCTTATACAAAGGGGATTAACCTAAGTAGGTAGTGCATCTGGAGTCTGTGATTTAAGCTTATTGCTGTCAAATTTGTGATGTGCTTTGCAGAGGCTTACCTGGGGAAATGTGCTTCTGTGAATTAGCAAATATGTGGAGGGGGAGAAGGCTCTTTGATAACCCTTCCATTCAAGAATCATCTCAGGAGTTATTTTGGAGAAAGAAGCAGTGGAAAATAAGGAGACTTCTCCAAAAGCTTCTGGAGGAACCATGTCAATGCTATTTCCACTGATGCTTCTGGGAGGTAGGGAACAGGTCCTTGAAAAAACAGGCAGCCTTGCCAGTAGTTACTTTTTCTATCTAGGTATGTAGGTACGTTTGGCAGTGCATATGCGCAGAGAAGATATTGGGCATCTCCACTGTGCTGTCAGGCCTCCAAAAATTCCGATGGGGACAAGGCAGGTGGGCTTAGAATCGAAATCGAAGTCAGTTCTCTTAATGCCATGTGAAGTGCTCTTCACTAACACTGCATGCTGAGGAGATCTTGTGGTCAGAGGAGAAAAGACTGCAAAAAAAGCACTATCACATGTATTAAGGAAGCTTTTTTACCTCCATGGTATTGCTTATGTTGAAGGGAAAAAATAATTTTAGAACTAAATTTAGTGTACTATATTATATTTCAGTATATTTCATAGAAATTTGCTCCATATCTCCATACTGTTGTATGCTTTGTGTAGTGCCTGCTCTACAATAGTATAATTTATGGTAGAGTTTACTGTAGCATACTTCATTTCACAGAAATTGATCTTTCCTGTTCTTTTCTCATTTAGAAGACTTATTTACCTGAAAAGACTATAAATAAAGAAAATATTTGGGAAGTGTCATAGTAGAATACGTGTGTGCTGCCATCCCGCAGCAATCACGCTGCATCACGCTGCCATCAGGCCTCAAGGAGGGCAAGTGGGTGATTTTTCCAGTACTGTGCGCTGGTAAAGCCCCAGCTGGGGTGCTGGGCTTGCTTTGTACACCGCACTTCTAAGGGAGAAGGTCATCAGCAAATGGCGGGAGAGACCAGCACCACTGTTCAGAAGTCCATAGTTCAGTGGGCATAGGCCAGACACAGTTTGATGGGAGTCATCGTCCAACATTCAGAAACCCTCTTAGCATCCTGGAGGGGGATTTAAGTCAGTTGCGTGATGAAGTCCAAGAGGGTGACTCCCAGATTCCCTTCCCAATTCCTTTGGTGATGATTGAGGTATCTAGAGGTGATTTAGCTGCTTGATCTTTGCACAGAGCTGCTGCCTTCTTGCAAAGGCTGTCTACAGTCTGGCCTGTGTCACGCGCCTGAGCCCCTTGGGCTGGTAGCCCCCTCACCGGACTCCTCACAAAGAAGTGGTCACCTTTATTCAGGCTGGATACAGGGGTCCTGAGGCTTTCCCCATACCCAACAGCTTAGTGGTTGGAGCACTTGCCCCCCCCCCAAAATCTACCTTTTGGGGGTAAGTCAAGGTTCGCTGGGGTAGAGAGGGTAGTAATGAAGGGAAATTTGATGCTTTCTTAGTCGGTGAAATTCTCACCTACTAGCTCTCTTAGCGCAGTGTATCTAATATGAAGATGCAACATATATGTGATTTCCAAATGGCAACTCTAAATCACTACTCTTCCCTTGATCTAGGTTTTTGTTTGGTTTGTTTCCTTTTTGGACAGGCGAGTTGAGAACAAAGGCGTAATTCAAACTTTTATTCTTTTACAAATTCTGTTTCGGCTGTGACTCCACAAAAGTCCATAGAGATGTATGCTCCAAATATTTCTGCTTCTGTGCCTGGCTGTTTTAACTGTTCCCAGAAACTGAATATTGCCCCTTTTTGCCCAGTAGATGTTGCTGTTGAATCAATAACATTGAAGAAGGACAAGGGAAACAAGCTTTCAAAGGTCAGAAGACACTGTAAATGCTATGTTTACAGTCTCCACATTATGGAGGATAAAGACAAAATTAGCTTTATTTGCACTGCATGTACTGAAACATCCTCCTAGTCCTGTAAATTAAGAAGTTGAGACAGTCCGTCCAAATTGCTGCTTCTTAATCAGGAAGACATTGTAAAAGTTCCAAAATTTAATACAGAGTAAAGAGGTCTAAGTTTTAAAAAATGCTGTGTTCATCTTGTTTTCAGTAATATATTGAAGATTGGGAACCTGCTGTCTTAATGAGAAAAGTAATCATTGCCAGTAAATGTAACTTTGAGTTACGCATTCAATGCCCTGTGGAAGAATGAGAAAGAAAGTGACTTTCCGAGCCTGTCTGCTTATTATTATGGTTTTACTAAATGTATGTACTTAGTACCCTCACTCTGAGATTTGTAAATCGTGTCCGTGACAGTGATCATACCCCTATGCTATGATACAAACTTGCAAAGCTGTGACGCTTGGTGAGATCAGGCATTTATGTAGCCTCTGTTAGACAGTGTTGTTTTGTGGAAGCTGGAATATTGCCAGTTTGGGAGCATTTTTAGGAGGGAAATCCCTGGTACAGCATGTGGTGTGTGTGTTTTGGTTGGTTAGTTTTTCCAAAGGGACAAAGCAGGAGAGACAGGTCACTGGGAAGTACAGGCTGAAGAGCAGAAATAGGAAAACGTTCAAAGGTAGCATTTAGCAACACCTATTTAGTAAGATTGTATAGAGTAAGCTTTTTATTGATTGATTTAATAAATAAAGGTTCTAACAGAGGTTGAGGAATAGCTTATCAGTGGTCAGTATTTTATTCACACACATTTATTCTGAAGAAACCTGCTCTGCAAGTAAGGAAAATCTCACTGCTAAATTTTCTTTCTCTATTATATGGGAAAACATCTGCAGCTATTGGTTTCCTTGGAAGCACATTCGCTGCGAAAGCTCAACACACTGCACTGAATCTATTGATTTTAGTGCTTTTGAGAAGAGTTTAACATGCACGCTTGGAGCTTTTTACTACGTTTGGTTCTCAGATGCTGTCTTTGCTCTCGTAAAATGCATGGTCAAAGGAGATGTGCTACAGGCTTTGGCTTTGGGACACGACAACAAGAAAGGTTGGTATTTACAAGGCTAAACATGGGCCATATATATTTTTCACTTACAGGAAGCGTCTAGTTTTCTGCACGCTAATTTTTAAGTCTTCCCTTTTATAATTTATTGCAGTTGTTTGCTTATTGTTGCTGTCTTGGCTCTTTTTCGGAGTTGGAGATCAGAGTTGCTGAAAGCGATTGCTAATACATTTGCCTCCTAATAGGATTTTGGCAGGACATGGGTTTTATTTGCAGTTTATTCAATTAATTCAATATGGGATACATGTATGTGCTCTCATAGAGTAGTATTTTTGTTCTGGCTGTGACCAAAGTATGATTTCATATATTTTTGCACAGATTTGCTTGTGGCTTGAACAGTCAAAGCTGATAATAAACATCACTAAAATATTTCAACACATTGCTTTCTTTGTGTAATTATTATCAGAAGGAATTTATTTAAAATCTTTGCATCTGTTGTAGTATTTTATCAAAGAGAAGTTCTATTAAGTACTGCATGTGGAGTAAATTTGTTTTGGCAGGTATGTTTAACACAGCTTCATGTCAGTAACTGGGTCACTGGTACAGGAGACAGAAGGCACATTTGACTGTCTTCCTGTTAGCAAAACTGCTTCCCATGTATATTGGAAAAGTAACATACAGTCCTGAGAAGACTAGGCTCATTAGAAAAATTGCTTTTAATACATGCTGATAAAACATTGGCTGTAGTTTGACAAATATTATAGAAGCATCTGGCAATGATTTCATGATGGGATTGCTTTCTAAAATAGGTTTTAAAATGTTTCAAAAACGTCTGTTCCTTTTTTAAAGGAGGCAGATATTCACATGAAATTTATAAGCCCAGTCACTAGACCCTTTGCATTTAGGATTTTATTCATGAATATTCAATAGGAAGCTTTTTTAAAAAATTGAGACCATGCTATGTTTTCCTCCTTGGATAATTTTAGAAGTCATTGCTGAGGTGCATCTCTTCAAGAACTTTCTCTCTAGAAAAAATTAAAGGTTCAGTGGATTTACTGGTTTATGGCTTATTGGTAATAGTTTTATTGCTGTGTGCTTTGGGGGCTCTAACGCTTACTGATATTTACAGTAGAATGATTAGTGTGGTCTGTGTGTTCAAAGTAAGACTGTTTGGGCAGTGGGTGATGGGGAGAACAGTCCTGTGTGCAGTCTTTCCCATGGGAAGCTTGTGTTTTTAGTTTTCAATGTGCTTTTTGCAAAGGCCAGGAGGAGAGAAGGGAGTAGAAGTGGAGTGGAAGAATTATCTGTATGTCAGCTGTTGTTCATGACCTCTCCATAGCCCCATCCTTCCCTTTCTTGTTCCTACTACACGTGATACCCTAGAAAAATAGCACAAAAATGCTTATTCTGTTGTAAACAGCTCAGTTCCACGTATGGCAAGTTTCTCCTATAAAAGGAAAATCCAAATTCAGCCATATCACAACACACCACTTCTACTTTTTGAGAATTTTTGGTCTGCAACCCCTACCACAGCCCTGCTAATTACTCTGGCAGACGTCCCGCTCGCACATACACATGGCAGCGAAGAGCAATCTGATGTGTAGAAACATAAAATAGGGTAACAATTCTTGCAATTAGCATTATATTGTGGAAAGCTTTGAGATAGATAAAGAATATCCAACTCCTGTATTTGATAACTTCGTCTTAAGCCTTATTTGTTGCGTTAGTTATTTTCATGGGTTTTGGGGTTTTATTTTGGGTTTGGTTTTACTTTTGACCTTACCGTGCCTTCCAACCCAGTGCACGCAGTGGCTTATACTTGTAGCACACAGTCTTAATGATGGCAGATCTCACTATACTAATTACCACAGATGCAAAGCAAAATGTTGTTATTCCCTGAGGCCTAATTCTATTCGTTTCTTTATAGGGTCAAGAATCTGAAGAAAGTCAATGCCTTTGAGGGTGACGGGAATGCAGATAAGTTTGCAGGGAGCAAAGAAAATGCTTTCTTGTGTGGGTTGGTGTGGTACAGTTGCACATTTGAATCATGCCAAAACACACAGTGTTGGGCATCCCCTTTGCAAGGACAGCTTTTAAATTAGCTTTCATAGTTCTAGCCTGCCATTCTTCCTGCTGCTCATCTGTACTTTGCTGATGCACAGACAGTACTCATCTCTGAAAAGGCTCTTCCTCTCGGGTGCACAGGTGGGAATGATGAAGAGGATCAAAGTGCACTCCTGCAGAGATAAAGGTGTTGCCATCAAGTATACAAGAACATGACTGGAGACATTGGGCACTTGCTGTCTTGAAAGGGGAAAAAATTGGTACAATATTTCCTTCTTTCCTTGCAGTCTTATCCAGGCCTCATACCTCACCAATAATTATGCAGGAGCACTGTATGCTGTGACAGATACATGAATATGTACAATGAAATGGTGTGAGATGCTGTGTTATTTGTCTGGTATCTATGTATATATTTTCCTTTTTTTTTAGTTGGAAATCTTTTTGTATCTCTGAATTTTGCTGTTTCTATATTTTTAACATCCGATTGGGATTGAATCAAAACCAGCATTAGCGATTATTTGCCCCTTGAATGGGTAAAAATGGGTTCTAAGACTTTGTTTCAATATGCGCTAAGCTGTCGACTGTTTCATGCCAGGCTGTGTCAAATGTTTCAGTTAAATCTTGATATAGTAGTAGTTATATCTGATGATTAAACAAATAGATGTGTAAATTGTGTTAGACATACAGGACAAGTCTGGCTAGACGCATTTAGTGTCTATGGTGATGAGTAGTTTAAAGATGAAGGAAAATGTCTTTTTTTCTTTTAGCATGCCAAAAGTGGTGTAATAAAGAGAACTCTGACAGCAAAGCTTTGCAAAAATAAAATATGAAGAACTTGAAAAATAGAGTAAAAAAATATGAAGTCTTGTTTAGGTGTCTTAAAAGAAGCCATGGATTTTATTTTTTATTTTTGAAAACATAGTGTGAGTAAAAATAGCATGATTACAGAACAGCTGTTAGAAATACCAATGTTCCAAATATTTTTGAGGTATATCTCTTTTTCTTTTTTCTAGTTGCTGTGGCCTGAAGGCTATTAGTTACCAATAACTGTGCTAATGTCTTGAGAGCGTTCGACAGGCTAGAAACAAATACATTTCATGAGGTGGAACAGTAACCTCTGTAGTACTGTGCTGTGGATATGGGCATCCTTGTGAGGCAGTCCCTCTTCAGTAATCTCTGTGGATTTATGCAGCCAACTCTTGATTGCAGTTGTGTTTGATTCAGCTAAAAAGATGTTTTTTCCAAGCATTCAGACATAATAAAGATGAAAAATGATGTGAAATTCAAGGGTAGCCTAGGCAACCTCTTTGTCTAATAGATAGCTTGTCAAAACAGTTTCTTTTTATTGCATCTTCAAGATAGAGAAAATGAAAATAAAAAGACATAAAATCTGTCACTGACGAAAGATCTTTGTGGATTGAGAGTATCTGCAAGAGTGAGAGAGGAAAGAAAATGCAAAAAGCAACAGTTGTATGTAATCAAAATAATAGATTTCCCCATGCACACTACCATTTCAGAACCTTCCATACTTGTGCTTAAAAATCTCTCTCTCTCAAAATCACTAACGACTCAGAATTTTTATTCTTAGTGAAAAGTACCAACAGTATTTTCAGACATCCACTGAAGCATTTTTTTTTTTTTTTTTCTGTTTTAAGCAGAAGGCATGAAAGGCAGCTTGGATGTGGTGTATTCCTCAAAAAAACTTAGGCGTTTTTCTTTCTGACAACTTTATGATAATGGAAACAGAAGGACTATATAAACTCAAAGAGTAGCTTTTCCCTCTCATGGAGTATTCAGCAGACCAGTTCCCAGGAAAGGTCAGATTATTTGCCTGGTTTGAGAAAGTGTCTTCTCTAAGCAAGATTGAATGGAAAAATGTGATCTGAAAATGTTCATTTTTTTATATGGTAATGTGTTCTTTTTTTGTTATTATTATAAACTGGAAATACTAATTTTTCTTGTCCTAGAATGAAAAATTTTGAAACTGGTACACAAAAAGTTTTCAAGCTCTGTCATAACAGACACAAGGGAACCACGGAAGGACCTGCAGTGAGAGTGAGTGGCTCAGTACAGGTTCTGCAGCCAGACTGAGATCTGGTTGGGGATTTGGTCTGTTTGGCTACACACTAAATACTCTTGTGGCTTTTGAAAGTGATTTTCCCAATTCAAGATACCTTTTCTCAAATTTTCCTGTTCTTCATCAAGAGGGACTAGCACCTAGGCCAGACTAGTGACCAGCCGTGGGGCAACACATCTGCCTGAGGTAGACAGAGCATCTTGTCCATCGCGACCCGAATTGTCCCCTGCCTCGGGTGCATTCCCTGACTTGCCCTAGTCACTTCTGCTGAAGGAGGAAAAGTTTTCTGTGGCTTTAAAACTCCAGTGAATACTAGGTTTAAAAGGTAGAGGAGTGTCAAAGGCAGGCACATTTTAAGATGCATACCGTAGTAAAAGAAAGCTCGGAATTAGAGTTGACATCCTTCTATTCTGTCCTTTGCCTGCGACATAACAAGGCAGCCTTTACCTCGGGGGCAAGCGCGCACTTCACTTCCTCTCTGCGCAGTCAACGTGAGTGGTCCTGGAACTATCCCACCTCTTTCTTCTGAGCACTTTTTAGATTACTGCTGGTATGTGAAATTATCAATTCCAAGTGACAGTTAAAGATCATATTTTGTTAGAGTCATTTGCTAAGAATGTTCTAAATCAGTCCAGACTCTTGAAAGGCAGTTCCCCGAGACTCGTGCGTGTGGGCCAATTCTTCTCAAATAGGCATTTTACAAAGCGGGGCATGCAGTGAAATCTGGGCTTTTCTTAAACCTCCAAATTTGAACACAGTGGAATGGATTGTTCTGAAGTCTAATGCTTTTTAAGAATCCATGAAATATTTGACCTTTTTTTTTCAGAAGTTAACTTTAAGACCCTGTATTTTATTTGAAAAGAAAGCCAGTAGGACAGAAAAGCATGTTTATGGGGATTAATGTCATTTTCCATTTAAATACCAAATACCATCTATAAGCAAGGATGCAACTATAGCATCTCTGCATCCTAACATTATTTCATTTTTTCATTTAATTTCAATTTACCTTTCAATATCTGGCTGCTTTTATGAAACAAGGACTCCCTGATTCACACTTTTGTTTTTTCTATATTTAAAGATCTGTGGTTTAATTTTTTCGGGGTTTGGAGGATCTCTTGTGCAGCTTTGCTGTAAACATACGTACTGTGGCAGCTTTCTGAAGAAGAAAATAAAGCATCGTGTCATTTCCTTTCTTTCCATGTATTTCTCTATGTAGCAGGTGGTTTTCCCTTCCACCCCTGTGTTTCCAATCTTCACTCTTCCTAACATCTTACAGAAAGTGCTTCCCATGCCCACAAAGACCTCTTAGCAAACTTAAAAAGGTAAGGGCTTGCTTGGCATTGCTCCAGCTAAAAAGCACCATTCCTTCCCGGCCTTGCCTGCTTTTAGAGGAGCGTAGCCACTTGCTGCACTCTGAGGTGTTTCAGTCCGTAACCAGACTCTTAAAACCACATTGCCTCTAGACTGATTCCTTAATCCCATGTGGCAAAAGAGGAGGATGAAGAAAGTAACTGAAATGGAAAAAATGGCACAATTTTAAGCCACCTGGTCGCTAGTACTCTTTAGAAACACAGCAGATCAGTGGAAGAGATTTAAGTGTCATTTTTATCATTTGTCATAGAGTAGGGGAGGCTGGAGAAAAAGAAGATGCTTGGGAAATAACCCTGCCCATTATGGTAGCAAACACTGCAGCCACAGATGTGGTCAGTTGTTTTTAGTTCATTCAGCCTAACTGGAAAACTTTACGGAAGTATGACAGACACTGCCATATGTCCATGTAAAACTGAAATACAGGCAGAGCATGAAAGAAGTCACTTTCCGTAGGACAGTTAGTGGCTAAGCTAAGTTGTAAGAACTAATCTTCACTTTTTTAAGGGAGGAGCAGATTGTAGCTAATGTGGGGGAAAGTGTTGGGGAAGAAGAAAGCAGTGGGAGCTGGCCTATGGCAAGATTCAGCTACGCGGAGAGGGGAACCCACCAAATGGAGGTGCCTACATTGCATTTCTTCCATCTTCTACATCTTCCCAATCACAAGTGATAGTGCAAGGGAAGGGCACAGCCTGTGTGGAGAGGGCATGCGGGTGTTTGTGTGGGTCTGAGGAAAGACGATGGAGCTGGATGCGTGCAGCTGAGCCCTTGGCCTCTGCCGATGGGAACATGTATTGCCGGCACCCGTCCCAGATGAGGAAGCATGAAGAACTGTCCACGGGCCTTTTTCTTTGTACAGCCCTTACTTTTTTAAAGGATGACTTTATGAAGGGTGACCTTGAAGACATTGAAGACTTGATAGAGATTCAGCAAATTGCTTCACTAGTAAAACAGAGTGCTACTTTTGTGAACTACGTCTGTTGTATGTTCCGTCACATCTGAAGGCTTCTTTACTCCATGTGCCTATATGAACTTTGCCAATACTCTAGCTTTGTATGAATGTTTGACTGCCAAGTTTTTGAAAAGAAAAACTTACTTTTTTCCCTTCTTGCATGTTACAAGCAGGGTAGTGACTTGTACAGTGCAAAGTTCTCTATATTCCTCAAGACTGGGAACAATTTTGTCCTTGTAAAAGACTGAGGTGCTGCCAAAAACAGAATACTGCCATCTCTGCTTATGAATCCCAGTTTCAAATCCCAGATGCTTTACATAATAAAGCCTAACTGGGCTCATTACCAAAAGAACTCAGTCATTCAGCAAAATAAAAGGGGAGAAAAACCCTTTGCTTCATGGAGGAAGAACCAGTGCCAAAAGGAGGTTGAAATGTTAAAAATGCATTTTCTATCTGAATCTCTCATATCAACTGTCCTGTCTCTTCTTTTTTTTTTTTTCCTGTTAAAGCTAGGAATCAATATTGCTTGTATGCAGTTGCTCTTATGTAGGTGGATATTCTTTGTAGAACCTGTGAGGATCTCCTTTACAAAACCCACATTCAGTGGGTCTCTTCCTGCTCTGCCGGAGGCATCTTAGGTAAGTCTTTTTGGCTACATCTGCACTGTTTTAGGACTAGGGTGATGAGGTGAGCGTCTATAGTGTTGCTGCTTACACACTCCATACTGCCTTCTGGCACCATAGTGGCCCCATCTAGAAAGGCGCGCGGCCAACTTGCCTGCCAGGTGTTGGCCACGTGGTACTGCTCGACAGCAGTGTGGGACGTGTGACAAGGGATTGAGCAGGACTGTCCTTGGGCTCTGCCCATTCTCTGTGCAGCAGATGGGGTGGCAGGGCACATGCGAGGCAGTAGAGTAAACTGGATGCGTTATGACTGTGAGGGTGCCAGAGCCCTGGCACAGGCTGCCCACAGAGGCTGTGCAGGCTCCTTCTCTGGAGATCTTCCAAACCCGCCTGGATGCCGCCCTGTGCCCCGTGCTCTGGGTGTCCCTGCTGGAGCAGGGGGGTTGTGCTAGATGATCTCTAGAGGTCCCTTCCAACCTCAGCCATTCTGGGATTCTGTGATTTATTAGAACCCTCTTTTCCATTCTATAAACATTTCTTTCAGTGCAGCTGCTATCAGGCTGTTAGAGAAATGAAGTTCCTGTATGTTAACTGGAATCTTTCTCAGAGATTAATCATTAATTAAAAAACAGGAAGCAAAGAGTCACTTTAGTTGGCCAATTTTCCCTGGATGGAAGTGACTTACTGGTGGAATAAAATAGGGGTTTCTGCAGGAACTAGAACTGTTCAACATATTCATAAATGAGCTGGCAATGGAAGTGGAGCATGGAAAGATCAATTTGCAGATGTCAGAAATTACTCAGAGCAGTCAAATTTGCTGACTGCAAACATTTGGAGAATAAATTTGTGATACTAAGCACTGAGCAGTACAGCAGATTAAATTAGTCACTTGTATAAAGTAATACATATGAGAGAAGTCATCAGTATTCCCTAAGTTGGCTGTTACCCGGCCAGCAAAGATCTTGCCTCATTGTGGGCAGCTCCGTGAAGGCAGCAGCAGCTCGGTCAGCACTCGGAGTTGGTCCAAAAGGCAAATAGAACAGTAGGAATTGCTAGTAGGGAAACTGAGAACAGCAACCAATCTTTATGTCACTGCGTAACCTGCTATGGCTACTTTGTGAGTGCTGTGTGCAGTTTTGTGCACTTTGTTGCAGCAGAATTAGGGTAAATGGAAGGTAAAGATGATGAGGGGGATGGAATTGCTTTTACACAAATAGGGACTGATTAGCGAAGAAAATTTTCTGTCTGGGGAAAAGGCAGTTGAATGGGTTATAATATCACCTACAGTGGAGATCTGTGCAGACATGAATGGCTTAGGAAAATGAATAGAGAGTGTTTATTTCCTGTTTTTTTTTTTTTTTTCCCCACTGTTTTACAAAAGCAAAACTAGGGCACCCATAAAAATTTCAAGAAGCTGGTTCAAACAAACCAGTTTTTCACACAGCACATAATTAAAATTTCAAACTCACTGACAAATGATGCTATGGAGATCCAAGTAAAGTTGAATGAAATACCTTAAGGTGTATTGTAGCAGCTACTTTTTGCCCAGGCAAAGCACGTTAGTGTCTTAGTGCAAGGTTACTGCTCCTGGCTCCTCATTATGAGAAGATAGTTGCATATTACTTCTGGAATATTTTCAAAATAGCTGCATTTTGCTGAAGAGCATGATAACACTTTTTGGTTGTAACTATTTGAAAACAGAAGAGATGTAATGATCTTGTGTTTGAACAAACTTTGTCAGAGACAAAGCCAATCAGGACAGAGCAAAACAGAGTACTGAAGGAAAAAAAAAATAGATTCCTGTATCAAACCAGCAGTGATCCTAATCCCGCATTCGGT
This sequence comes from Nothocercus julius, assembly GCA_013398735.1. Classification (NCBI taxonomy): domain Eukaryota; kingdom Metazoa; phylum Chordata; class Aves; order Tinamiformes; family Tinamidae; genus Nothocercus; species Nothocercus julius. The sequence goes on along the minus strand of VZSV01000217.1, from coordinate 948,954 downwards.
GGTAATGTACATTGGCAATACTGTCTTTGCTTCCTGCAGTAGAGAAGGTGCACCTAAGCTCGTTACCACATCTCTCCAGAGCAGTGTGCCTCATCTCCATGACTGAACATCATCGAAAGTACATGATTAAAAAAAGGAAAAAACAGTTTTGGATAAACAGACCATCCCACTGAAAAGTTGGCTTGATGCTCTGTCCTGCTGTGCATGCTTTGAATTTGTTCGGAGGAGCAGAAAGTGTTTATGAAGTGGTTGCCTGTGCAACTGAGCTCTGAACTAGCAGATCCATGTTCTGCACTCACTTTGTGCAAATCGAAATATATATTGCATACAAGTGATCCTAAAAGCTGACTGTCTGATCTGATAAAATTAATCAGGATATTTCTATATCTTCTATCAAAATATTTCTTTCTATCTTGCTAGTTTTGTTGTTTCACTGAGAAAACATCATGTGGAAAGATAGACCTTATGATGATATGGGAGACACATGCAGAAAATATAAAATTGTTAAGAAACAGAGGCAGGAGACTCAAAGAAAGCTGGGGCTGAACTAGCATGTTCTATTTTGTTAGACATTTTTCCGTGCATACCTGACTCTTGCACTTGCTGCATGGGGAAATAGTGTGATCATGGAAGTGATCTTTGCTGTTCTGCATGAACTACCATGTCTTTGTCCTTTTATTGAACTGGCTTCAGACAGCAAGTCCAAAACCCGGAGTTCCCCTCGGGCTTTCTTTGGACACGGTGTTCCATCCCACATCCTTTGTTTCGAAACAATCTTCAATGCGGGAAACCTCACCCGGCCCGGACACGGACAGGATTGACAGATTGAGAGCTCTTTCTCGATTCCGTGGGTGGTGGTGCATGGCCGTTCTTAGTTGGTGGAGCGATTTGTCTGGTTAATTCCGATAACGAACGAGACTCTGGCATGCTGACTAGTTACGCGACCCCTGGGCGGTCGGCGCCCAACTTCTTAGAGGGGCAAGTGGCGTTCAGCCACCCGAGATTGAGCTGTAACAGGTGTGTGATGCCCTTAGATGTCCGGGGCTGCACCCGCGCTACACCGACTGGCTCAGCTTGTGTCTGCTCTGCGCTGGCAGGCGCGGGTAACCCGTTGAACCCCATTCGTGATGAGGATCGGGGATTGCAGTTATTCCCCATGAACGAGGAATTCCCAGTAAGTGCGGGTCATAAGCTCGCGTTGATTAAGTCCCTGCCCTTTGTACACACCATCGCTACTACCGATGGGGTGGTTTAATGAGGTCTTCGGATTGGCCCCGGCAGAGTTGGCCACCGCCTTGTCGGAGCTTCGACAAGGTGGTCGAACTTGACTATCTAGAGGAAGTAAAATTCATAACAAGGTTTCTGTAGATGAACCTGTGGAAGGATCATTATTTTTGACACCACCCGGTGCCACGTGCTCTAGGTGTCCCTTCTTGAGCAGGGGGGTTGGACTAGATGATCTCTAGAGGTGCCTTCCAACCTCAACCAGTCTGTGATTCTGTGACCATTCTGTGATTCAGATATCCATGCACGTCCATGTATTTCCACATTTTGTCTAGTTCTTTGCTCTTAGTTCACTACCTGAATGGCCAGGGACTGACCAGATGATTATGGTCTTGCTGGAGATGACTTTTTCCTTTGCAAAGTGCATTCTTAAATGGTGATCAGATAAACTTAGTATTTTTTGTATCTCGAGTCAGGTAGATGCAGTACTTAATAACATTTCATTATGCAAAATCTTGATTGAAGATTTTTTTTTTCATTTCTATTAATATACTCTGATCATACATAATACATGGAGGCTGCCATAGGCTTCTCAGACTGGGAGTGGGTATGATGTGAAACTTTTCCTAAATTAATATCTAAATAAGAGATTGATGGATGTTGTTGACAGAAGAAGATATATTGATGGGTCCTCTTCCAAAGTAAGATTTTAGATAATTAATTTTATTGTTGAGAATTACAGACAAGACATCATAGATAGTCACATTAATTTCCTAGAAAAGAGTGCTTCTTTTTGCTAGCTTTTTATAATGTGTGGAAAAGAATATTTTTCTTCAACAACGCAATACAGTCCTTTTAAGTAAGCAGGAAAGGATCTCTCAGACATAGTATTTTTATTTATTCTCATAACTGAAATACGAGAGGACATAACTAAAACCAACGGGATGATCGGAAGACAGGAAGAGTTCACCTGAACACCAACAAAAACACATCAGTGGGGCATCTCATAGGCTCTGAGGCAATCTGAAAGAGAAGGGGTAAAGGCCTCAGTGCTTGCGACCTGTGGTATAGCCAGGGTAAAAACACTGAGAAGCAGGAATGAGGGGCAGTTATACAGAGAGGTTGTACGGGTTGATTTCAATCTTCTAGGAGTTTCTGTGTCCCTAAAAGTTTTCCAGTGGTCACATAGACCATTCAATAGCATCTGAGCTTACAGGTTTGCTGGAATGGCTGGGTCTGCAGATCCAGAACCAAGAAGCCCTTGTTCTAAGGTGAAAATAGAGGTGATAGATGGGTAATTCAGGGATAAACTGAAAACTGGTGTCTTTGAGATATAACTAAAGAGGCTGCTAGGGCACAGCATTTTAGCAGTAAAGCTCCTCCAAACATTCAGGAAGGTGGTTTTAATTAATTCAGTGTTTAAAGCTAATTTGGAGCCCCAGCCTTCGCATGCGGACATTTCACACTGAACGTAAAGGCACTGCACAGGCTGGTAAAGCAGAGGAGCCTTGACGTTGTCAGGCTAGGAAAGCGGAGTAGCCTTGACGTTGTCAGAGAGCAAGCATTTTCTTCCCCAGCTTCTCAGCCCGCAGCAAACTGACAGGAAGGTAAAAAGGAGCCTCACGTTCACGTAAGACGAGGGTGCTGCCGCGTGCAAGCTCGCAGTGCTCGCTGCCTCCCAAGCGCGCTCGCATCGCGCGCAGCCCGTGGCGGCGCCTGCTGCAGGCGGCGGGCGCTTTGCGATACCCTCGCTAAGCAATGCGGCCCATTAATCCTGCCGGCCGAGGGCAAGCCCGTGCGCAGAGGAGGGGAGAGAAGTTTTAAGTGCTCCCGCTGTAATTAACATTCATGACTCCGGCTTCGAGCAGCATCCGCCTCAGCCGGGCACTGCCAGGAGCCAGCGTGCACTTCTCCCTCCTTTTGTGCTCATGGGGAATCTGTGCGGAGTAATTGAAATGCAGCGCTGCAAAGCACTGCTGTAGAATTTTTTTTTTTTTTTCCCCTTCATTCTTGGACCAGGGGGAACATGTTTGCTGTGGATTCTTTTTGTTTTATCAGAGAATGAGAGGCTGGCTGAAAATTGAAGAAATGGCCCTGGAAGAACTGATGCAAAGATTAAATGCGGTTTCCCAGTGCACTGGTAGGAGGAGCTGCTGGTCTTAAATAATATGTTGTGTCGATGGTGTTAGTGATTTTATAGGATTTAAGAAAATCCTGGCAATCTGACTAGCATTCTTTATGCATGTTTGCATTAATAGGAAAGAAAATGTTAAGAGCTTTTGCCATAGGGTTAAACTTTTGTTTATATTGATACTAATTGACATTTTTAATGCTTAGATATTCATGAGGCCACCTTTAGAGGTTCTCTTCAATAGGTTTCTAGTTTTGAGTAGCTGTTAGCCCAGTCAAATACTATAGGTAGGTCTTGTTTCATTTTGTCTGTCTCTGACTCAGCTGAGAAGTAGGGGAGTTACAAATTTGCCATGTAGAGCTGATCTAATTCGAAGCAATGAAGAGCCCAGATAACAGCGAGGCACTGAAACCAGTATTTTAGGTGGATCTAAATTGCACTTTAATGAGAATGAAGATTGCTTGCATTAATCATGGTAAATTGAGTTTTGCATCGGAACGGATTTTAAAACTGCAGTAGATCTACTAAAATAGTTTTAGCATTGTAAAACGATTATTATGATTTCTGACAATTTCTTTTTTTCTTCAAAATGTAAATGCTTGTATGTTCAAAACTATAGCTGAACAGCATCATAGAATAAGGTGATTTGTGATTAGATTTTGGATTGTTTCTTGTCTGTTGTTCATGCAGAAATGTGAGCACAAAGTTGCCTGGAACGAGAAGAGATGTGTTTTTTGCATTCTTTGAAACTGCTTCTTTTGCCATTTATTCTTAGCCTGTTGGCATGTGTCAGAAGTCTTGCATCTTCTCATATAAGGCAAACTGATGAGTTCCTAATGCAGACTTTTCAACATATTATTTATTGCAATATCAAAACTTGAATTTTTCCTTATTGCCCTCCCTCGTGCCACTCTTTCCCAAAAATGACTTTTTCAGCTTTTTCAATTTGTGATACAAGGTGATAATTAGCAAGATGGCTGATGCTGTAGTCTGATGAACAGATAGATTAAATGACAAATGTGAAATGGACGGATTAGCAGCATCAGTTTTCCTGGACAGAAAAGGTCTTTGTTTTACCGTAATACCATTTTTTGAGGGGCAAAAAGCAAGACTTAATCTGAAGAGGAAAAATATTAAATTTCAAATAAAGGTCACTCTACACATTATTTTCTGCTTTATTGCTTTTCATATGCATTTTTTCCTCTCGATATCATCTCATGTGCAGAAATATTTCTGTATTAAATGCTTGGATATTGTTTTATCGTGTGTTGTCATTTTCTGAATTTGCAGCTAAGAAGAAAGCCTGTCTGATATTTGCTGGTGCCTGCTGCCTTGTGCAGTTTATTTTAATACTGCATGCAGCATTTCTTCCCTTCCTTAAAACTGTAGCTGTCGTTTTTGTGAAGTAAGATAAATTATAATAATGCGTGATGGAATTGGTGGCTAATGTGGGAGGCTTTTCTTAGCAAATTGGTATATAATGAGCCTCTAGACTGGCACTGGGCTTTTTAATGCACCTGTGATGCTGCCCAAGTCTCGGCTGTGCGAATGTACACGCCGTGATCTGCACCACCAGTGCCACTGTGAACAAGCCACCAATGGTCCGAAGTGCTATTTTCACACTTGCCGGCAGGCTCTGTGTGTTGCCTTTTAGCTTGTTCAACTTGCACAAGTGCCAGCTGCTTCCAAAAAAAAAAAGCAGCTGGCATTTTACTGCGGCTTTCATATGTAGATGGTCTAACTGTTTCTTCCCTTTCCCTGTCCTTTCCGTCTCCTCTCTGTTTCCCTCTGTGTAGTCCCTCTGCAGGCATTCCCTAACCAAAGCCACTTGTTATCTTTTTTTCTGCAGCCAGTAGTTATATTTATAGGTAACCCTGTTTCAAGTTAAAACGTATTTGCATTTTCTTTTTTTTTCCCCTTGCTCCCTCGAGGTTCCTTAGACCGTTTCTGTGTTGGTATTTTCCGATCTTTCACTGCACTCTACCCTTGAGTCAAATTATCAGCTCATATGGCTTCACAGCCATCTCTCTTTTGGCAGATCCCTTCGCAAACAAATACGATCCCTTAGCAGCCCAAGATTATGCGCAGCTTTTTTAAAGCCCGTTTTTAATAGCTTTCTGCTTGTAAGTAATTGAAATGCACAGATTTCTCTAGTGCCCCATAACACAGCTGTTCACCTTCAGAGGTCAATAGATTTTCTCTTTTCAGAGCCCCCAGGTAAAGAATGTTCCTATTCCTTTGCTGTCTCTCTGAATGATGCACCTGGCAGGCAGGCTGAGATTCATCCCACCTCGCTTTAGATGTCTGAAATACTAGGTCAGAAGAGATCCAGCACAGTCCTTGTATGGTGAAATGAGGGAAATCAGCACCTTCAGAAGGCCCTTCAGTCCTGCACCCTTCACGGTGCATATGTCTGTCCTGTGACTGGGGAAAGCCTGGAGTTGCTGAACTTCTGCCTTCGCATCTTCTGCATGTGGGTAAGGTAAATCTCTATTGCAGCCCATAACATTTTTTTGCCATTTGTTTCTTTCGACTGTTTGTCCCTTCTGCCTCTAGCACCTGTCCCACTAGTTCCGTGTGTTGGTCTGTCTCCAAGGCAGCCTTTGGAGCTGCTTTTTTAATATGGCCACAAAAGCGTTCCCTCAGCAGCCTTTCTGCTCCTTCAGCTCTGGGTAAATTCTCATTTACTACGACTGCCAACGCCTTGGTATGCAAACCCACACCTACACAAATGACTGTCCTCTTTCTGTAGTCCCTTATACATCCGTGGTTCTCCCACAGATCCATGTAAGTGCCTCCCTCTGCCACATTTAGAGAACCTGGACAGATTTCTCTAGCAAAGGTCATCTTGTTTAGCTCTACTTTATCCTCACAGATACCTACATTAGCTTCCTCTAGTTCTGGCCAAATGCTGCTGTTAAGATCATATGCTCTGCTTCTTCGTTTTATAGCATGATCCTCCACACTCTTCATATTCCTGCTCTGCCTGCTTCTGCTCTGCAGTATGAAATGCTCTCTGAGCTCTCTCTCTCCAAGAAGCTCATGAGAGTGCTCCCATGACATCTTATTTTTGTTTTTGCCACATACGCTCTTCAGTTTTGCCAGTGATTTCCCTATCAAAAGACCTCCTGGACTCAGATGACCAGACTATTGTTTTTATCTAATTCCCTCAAACAAAACAGAAGTGATTTAAAGAAATGATCTATTTTTGCCTGTTTCTTTTCATTATCATTTTTGTTAAGAAAACAATGAAATAATTATTGATATTAAAAACATCTTTATCCTGTTTTTTATCCCTCTTTCTTTTTTTAATTGCATACAGCATTTTTGTTCAGTTCCCCATAGCCTTCTCTACCACCTACTCAGTTCTGTTGCTTTGCTAAGCTAGACCCTATTCCATAAATTGCTGTTTATGGGCAGAACTTCACGTCCCTGTGGAGCAGCAGCTGACAGGATTGAATTCCCAGATTATAAACTTGTGGTATGGGATCTTATGTATTATCTATAATGCTGTATGGTGTGTTTTATCCGCTCAGGATACCATTTGCTCTGATACAGAAACTGCCTTATGGCAGTAACTCTTCCGATCACTTACTTCTTGTCTTTGCCTAAGCTTTGAGCTTGGAAGCCTTGCTGTTACAGTGTCATCTAATTCCTGCAAACAGGCCATGGAAATCTGAGATTCCCAGGTTTAAGCCTGTGGTAACCCCACTAATGGTTTCTCTCTACCTTGGAAAGGTGCCATTATTATAGCTAACATCCGTTTCCTGTCCTTGAACAGAATTTCAGCTCTCTGCAAAAAGCACATCTGCAAATCAAAGTCAGTAAATGTGTATGTAGTTCCTTAGTAAACACGTATGTAGTGTCAATATTTGAAGTACAAGCAGTATTGCTTAGACATTTCAGCTTCAGTGTGTTTTCAGTAGCTCCAGACTTTGTCATATTTACGATTTGGGCCCAAACTTCACACTTCCATTAGAAGGCCCGTGGTTTTTACTATTGCTTGGAGTTTTGAAGGAGGCTTACCTGTCTGGAAAAATTAGGAATCGGTGTAGGAGGAACGGACTCACTTGCCACCTTACTGTGGTGTACTCACATCTTATTGCCAGGAGCAACAGACACCCAAAGGCACCCTCAAGTTACAGAGGTTTTGCCTACATCCTCTCCATTCCTACCTTCTTCCACTTCTTCCCTTGTACTAAGTAGTGTGTGCTAGGATGGGTCTCAGACTATATCTCAGTTAGGCTCCAAAGGTCGTTTCAGTTGTTGCCACTGGATGAGGGGTGAGTGATTAATTCATCATTTGCTGGGGAGGAAAGGGAAGACAAGTGTGAGGTCAAGTGGCCGTCACAGGCTTGCCTCATCTTTCTTACTCTTTCAGTGTCAGTTCTCAGTTCACCTGATCTTCCAGTTTGGGAATCCAAAAAAATCTTTGAGTGCCAGAACGCTCCATCTGCATGTCAAGTTGGCAGGAAGACAAAGTATAAAGGGCAATAAATGATTATCTGGCAACTTTGGTTTCTTTGAAACCGGTGGATTTGAGAAGGTCCAGCTGAGTGCTCTGAAATCTATAGGTTACTTGCTCAGATGTCATTTGGCAGTAGTGGGCTACGCTGGTGTAACTCGCTGTCCCTCCTGTCAGCTCTCCTGCCTCCGTGTTGAGTTGAAACATAAAAGATACCTCTTACTACCCAGGCCAGAGTGTCTAGACATGCTCTATCTAGGTGTGCTCTGCCTATTATGAGGTTAAAAAATCAGTAATAAGGATAAGAGACAGATACAATTGAACAGACCCAAATTAGTTTGGAGTGGCTTGCTCATATCAGATACAAACAGGTAACTAGAAACTGGGGTTTCTGTATGCAGCTGCATTGCATCTGCTTCTTATTAGATTCATGCTCAAAATCTTTGTCTTACTCCCAGAACAGCCAGAGCTAGTGAAGCTGGTGGGAGAAAGGTTCAGAGCTGGCAGTGGTCTTGTCATTATTAAGGGAGCTGCCTTGGCTATTCTGATGAAAATTATTTTCAATAAAATTGAGGCTAAATTTTATTGTGTAACCCAATTAATGCTGCTTAAAAATGCATCCCAAGAAGTTTCAGCTCAACAGGCTTTGTTCTTTATTATACACAATAAAAAAAAAAATTGCTCAATTTACTTTATGTTCATGTGGAATATTGGGGGCTGTTTGTCTACGGCAATGACATCTCTTATCATGTCACTTACCCTAGTCTTTCACTGATGTAAACCACTGTGTGGTTTTAATTGCAACCACTGAATTACAGTTGGAAAACCAGAATTGAGGTGGTATCTTTCAAAAGACAAACCGAATGGGGCAAAATAATCATAAAACAATAAAAAATGGCACATGCAAAGTTGCTTTTTGAGTAATCACAGGATAAGTAATTATAAGTCTTCGTTTCAGTATATGGGCTCTTGATACTTCAAACTTGTACTTCAAACAAGAAAGCCCCAGCTGGATTGTGTAGCTAGCGATACTGAAGGAAAAAAAAAAAAAAATGTGTCTTTGATACATTATTATTATCATGACTCAGAATTCTTTCTTGGCACAGCTCCCTGGCACAGCGGCCTGGCACGCCTATAGCCTAAGAGAACCAAGCCGTAAGATTACCTCATGCGTATCAAATAGCAGGATTTCTGTGGAAGAGTAACAGTGCAGCACGGGGAAAGGGGTGTGACAAGTAACACAGGCTGCATTGTACTCAAGGCACTGTTTGCCCTCAGCGCCACGCCAGGCGAAGCCAGGAAGCAGGAGGTGTTTGGTCACTCAGCTCCTCCTGTAATGCACCACATCAAGGGAGCTGCGAGAGAGACCTGAAATCTGTCATTTCTGAGATGACTTTTTAAGATTTGGAGGTATTTGAAACAATACCTTTTAACTGAAAATTTCAACCTGCTGTTGTAGAATGTCTGGCAATGTCACTTTATTTTTGTTCTCGTCTTCTTTTCTCTTGCCCTGTTAAATGCCAACCAGATATGCTTTTATTTCAGACAGAAGGAATAGGATCTTGGATGCATTTACAATGATTAGTCACTTGTGGGTCTCTTGTGGTAAGTCTGCAAGATCATGTTAGCTATTTTGACCACACTGTGAATTCCTCAGCTACCCGTACTGCATAGCTTGAGTTTGGAGTGAGTCACCTGGCTCACCAGGCACAGAAACACAGGCTTTGGGGTTGAGGACCACTATCAGATAGTCCAGCCCTGCCTTTACCAGCAGCATTTAGGAACAGTGCACTTAGGAATAATCTTGGGCACAGGTAAAAAGACAGGATTGTCATTATCTTGGAGATAATGACAGGAGTAGATCTTGGAGATCTACTTACCACACAATGCAGGCAATTCCAGACCATAGATACCCTTGTTTGCAGCAACTTGTACATTAGTTATATCCTTGATTTTTCTGTGTCAGTATTTCTTCAGCTTTTTTAATATTAATTATTCGAATTTCTTGATGACCGATGTGAAGTGCTTTTTGAGTTGAAGAGCATGAGGTGATGATCTCAGGTGCTCTTCTGGCTGCTGTCCTTCCTGCACAGTTCCTTTGAGCAGCAGGGGATGAGACTTGGTGAATCTAGTGGTGCAATGGAGAAATACTGAGCTTTATCACACAAAACACAGGCCTAGCTGTGAGTTTCAGCATAGGTGTAAGTTCAGATACAGAGGCACTGGGATAGGCATTCCCCAACACAGGTATCTTCCTATGACAGCAGAGCGTGTTAGTGCTTGGGAGAAGCTGGTGTAAAGGAGTCTTAGATAGTTGAAGTGCTTTAAAGATAAAGTGGAAGACTGCTAAAAGAATGTGTTGCTCAAGTTGTGACAAGGTGATCAAGCACAGTACAATGTAATAATTGTTTTGAAGAGGTGGGTGTATAACGCCATTTTGCAGGAGTCTGATTTACTAAAATTCGTAATCTGGACAAACTGGGACTTGGACAGTTGAGAATTGTAACATGATGTCTGTGTCTTTCCACCTCAGCTGGTATTTCACAGGCATGAGTTCGATCACCCTTCATGAACTTCAGATATTTGCTATGTATGTATCAGTCTTGTTAAAAGCCTTTGGTCTTCACCACTTTTTGTAACAGCCTGAAAATGCACCTAGAAGTGACTATGCCAGTGACTGTTCTTTTCCAGCTGTCGTCAGAAGGCAGAAATGAGTCTTTCAACTCCTCCCTATCATCAAATTAATTTAAAGGACAGTGGTTTTACATATAATAGAAAAGAGTAGTTGATTTAAACACAAAATAACCTGAATGCATATAGCTGATTCTAGTAATGAGTTTCAGGCCACAACTTACGTTATTAAAAACATTAAATGATAAATTATACCCTTTCAGTTAACAATCCTGTCTCTGGCTTCTGGACTGGGCCAGGAGCTTTATTTTGGTCAGTGTTTTGTCTTAGACTGCTGACTGTCAGTCGATTTACCCTGTGCTTTTTAATTCACTTCTTATGCCTGTTGCAGCAGCCATTTTTCAAATCCAACCTTGAAGCAACTTCTGGCTAAGGCAGTACACTAAACAAACCAGTTTGTTGTGTGACTCATTTGTTTCCTCTTTCATTATTTGCCTGGCATTTATTACTGTCTGCTGTAAAAACTATTGGGAAAGGCCGTGCCAAACCAAAGGATCACTATTTTTTTATTAGAGGGAAGAGTAAAATGGCTGGTTTTAGATACCCTAGACAGACAGGATGCAAATCTCTCCTCCTCCTGATATTCCTCAAGGCTTTGTATTCTGCCCCGCTGAGGTTGGCAATTGAACTGATTGTTACTTATTTCCATTATCTCACTATCTTCAATTTTCATATTCAGTGAAGAATGAGACAACTCATTTGGAAGGATGAAAACTAAGAGCTAGATTCCCTGCTTACCTCTAAGAAGTGTCTAAATTCCACCGTACATGTTCTGTGTGACAGTGCAAAACTTCACCCCTTCCTATCCCTTTTCACTGCCATCTAATTTATCCTCCTCTCCAAACAGGTAATTCTTTCACTGACTCTTGATTTCAGTTTCTGAACAAGTTTGTAACTAGATTATTATTACCCAACTGGCTTAACAAAAAAAGCTCAATGTTTACTTACCCTTTCACTTTTTGACACAATTTTTTTTCAGAGATTAAGCAGAATCTTTGTACTGACAAAGTACATTTATATGTAGTGGTATTCTTGTAAAAATACTTCAGAACAAAAGAAAAGCTCCCACACAAGCATTCAGTCAAACAGAGGAAAAAGCATGTTTGCATTTGAGGGAGGGAAAGAAAGGGAGTTTTCCCAGCTTCGAGGACTATAGAGCAGTGGAAGCAAGAGAAGAAGAAAATGAGGGAAGAAATGAAGCAGGCGCTTGGTTGTGCAGTTTAGATGAGAAAAGAGAGCTGACAGAAACTAGAAGGTATAAAAAAGTGTTCTTGAAGTTTTGCTCATAGTCATTTAGTAGGACATGAAGCTGGGGGCCCCATCATAAAATATGTCTGAAGCACAATAGCTTTATGTTTAATAGTTGTGATGTAATGTGACCTACATACAGAGAATCACAAGAGTGATGAAAATTCATCATCATTACTTAATTCATGCTTGAGCAGATGCCAGGCTGTGATTATCAGACGGCTCTAGTCTGCTCAGTTCTCAGACATTTGCTGTGATGCCGAGACAACCACAATCAAAACTTCTCCTTCTTGGCTTTGTGGAAAGGCGGCTGAGGCTGCAAGTGACCTGTAGGATGCACTTTGGAGTTTCATTTTTAAAAGGAAACGGAGTCTTTTAAAGGCAAAGAGAGTCTGAGTGCATTAGAGAGAGGAAGAGGACGTCATTGAAGTTTTTAGTGGTCAGCAGCGTACAGGGCAAGCTGGTCACCTCCATGGCAGCCAAATCACTTGTGAAGTAATTTATGAAATAAAGGTAAGAACAAAATATAAATCAACACATAGAGTCTAACTCTTCTAATTGTATACATTCATAAGTTTCCTCTTCCAAGTCTCCTCCTCATTTCTGCCCCGCAGCTTGCACTGTGCTTGCCTTTCACCTTCAAGGACGATGCAATCTGCTGCTGACTTCTGTGGTGTCACTGTCTCGCTGCGAGTTCCTTCGGAAACAGTGCGCTCGGGTTGCTGTGAGAGCACGCAGCCCAGGCAGGGCTATTTATAGACACAGCTTCTCTTCGCAGCACTTGCGCAAAGGCAGAAGATGAGTTATTTCAGCATGGCAGGTAAAATTGTTTTTTAAAGCAGTTGCTTACATTTTTGAAGGTCTAACAGGGAATTATAAAGGTGCATACCACAGAGGACTGCCATCAGGAGGGTGAAAGTGCATGAAATGCTATGTTAATTTTGCACAGTGAGCTTGGCAGTGTTCTAATTTACAGTAGTACTTCAGTGCCCATCGAGCATTCAGAAAGGTGGGAACAAACTTTGCCGTATCTTGCCACCTTCCTTTTAATATCTGGACAAGTACACATGGTTTTATCTAATGTTATTTTTACTTTTCTTCCCTGTTCCCCCCACTCTGAAGATGGGATAGCTCTTTCAGTTTAGTGACTGGCATTTATATTATGCTGCAGTGAGCTCTCTTGGAGCTGGTGAGAGGAAGAAGAGTTTAAATTTTTTGCCCCCTAAGGAGGGCAAGAGTTCAGATGGAGACAAAATGGTTTGAGGGGAAATACAGGTATTTGAGATAGTCCAGAAGTATGGTCACCAAGGCAGGAAGGAAACTGGGTGTTACCATTTGGCACCCCCAATGCAAAAGTTGTCCCTCCTGTTCCCACATTTTCCCTGAGCAGTTCCTTTCCCATCAAGTAGCTTCTGACCTTTCAGAAGTCAGCCTGGCTCCTGCTGCAGGGTCACTGGTTGCTCTCTGCTGCAGTGCCTGACTGAGAGGAGCATGAGCGCAGGCAGCGGTGCAAGGGAAGAGTCTTCCGGCTCGTTCTTTATCACCACAGCCCTTGAACTGCAGCCTGGCCGGTCTGACACCAGTCTGCACGCTTCCGTGCCATGCAAGGTGTGTGACGCATGGCAGGTATATTTAATTAGCTCTGTGATATTAAATAGGCACAAATCCAGTTTACTGAGCTTTTAAGACATAAAGGAAGAAAAGGAAGCCAGGCAAGTTGTGCACTCACTCCCTGCTCTTTCCTCTCACTTCTCGCAATTCCCTCTTCCTGGCAGCAGATCAGCTGTGGAGCAGTTGCATAGGGACTGCTTTTGTTCATTAGCCTTTGTGGAGCCTTCAGACTTCACATGCAGGTTAAGAAGAAGAAGATTCAGCCATCTGCTCAATTCTGCTGTGTGTGCTGCTGTCCTGCACAAGAAGCTTGGGCTGCATTGGGTTCTGTACAGGGTTGCAGGCCACAGGTCCTGCCCATGTTCCTACAGCTCTGTGCAGCCTCCCTCACCGTGGAGGCCTTTCCTTGTCTTGAGCTCACAGTGCCTCAAGGACAACTGCACTAATGCCAATTTATTCAAATATGAATTATTCAGGAAGGAGTTATTAAAAGTATCAGGTCTAATTTTACAGCATCATTAATCCCTGAAATATCCGGCTTTGAAAATTACCACTGCATTCGTGAAATACTTATGGGAAGAAAGCTTAGTTTGAACTGTTCGTGCTATTAGATATGATTTTTTTTTTGATAGTGGAAGCTGATTTTAAAAGTGTGTTGCTAATAACACATTTAATAATGAATTACTAAGTTATTAAGCTATGAATAAAGGAAACTATGTTTGCTTTAAAGGCTGTTCATCTGGTTTTTTTTCTATTTTTGGTATTGAAAATAGCTCTGCACAGCCTGCCTCACTTTTTACAGATGAACTATACTGTACTTGACAGCTCCCTGCCTCAAGTAACTTGTTGTCTGTATTAGACACCGCAAAAGGGAAACATCAGAGAAGCGTGTTGCAGTTGATGAGGGAAGAACATTCCTAGCATGAAGTGAGGTCAGGGCCATTACTGCATAAAGGTTGCACAGTATTCTCCAGTAGTCCTCAAATAGTTTTTCTAGCTCTGCCTACTCTGACTGGGAGAGGAAGGCGCTTCTGACAGGGAATAGAATAGAATCATGCTATGATTCTGTGATCTATCATTCTATGATTTTATGATTATGACCCTTGATCCCCTGTTTAGGGGGTGGGAGACCTGCTGCAGCACACTGGGGCTCATGTCCAGCCCAGCAGCTTGGGTTCCTTTCTCAAGGATGCAGGGAAGGAGCAGGGCGAGGGAGGGCTTGGCGCTCATGCACAGTTCTTCCCCAATAAAGTCAGGATATGGCTAGGGTGGCAGCCCAGGGAACTGAAGTCACATACGTACCTAGAGATAGCCCAGGTGACAGATGTTTGGTGATGGTAAAACCTGGACACCTGGGTCTGTTGCCAGTCTTTTTCTTCACTTCAGTTGCTGATGTCACCTGTAGTAAGATATGAAAATCTGTTTTTACTCCAACTTCTAGCTTTCATCTTTGTAGCATTTTTTTGAGAAACTGATTGGAAGTGACATAAAATACTGCATTTTGCAATGCTTAATGCAGGAATGTGGTTTGATACAGTGTGAAGTCAACCCTTCATTAGCTTGTTAGACGCTGGCAGAGATTAGATGGCCAGTCAACAAAACAGAAATTTTCCCAAACAAAATACTTTCTAATGTCGAGCAATAGCTGGCTGCTAGAAACATATTTTTATAATACATACTTGATTTCTAGATGCCACACTCAGAACTGTGTAAGTCTCTAAAAAAACCAGAACTTTTCCTTTATTGCAAAGACAGTGAAGACCATGTCTGAATAAATTGATTGAATTATTTTCTGAAATTGTTCTTTGCACCATTTCTGAAAACGGACTGGAGATAATAGATTTTGCTGGAAAAAGTCTAACATCTTCTGTATGCTGAAAAATCATGATTCTTTCTGAAGACAACTGACAATGACAGCATAGTAATTTAGGAAAAGAACACAATTTTCTGTCATGTCATGGGATGCATGACCAAAAAACAAAACAACAAACCTGAGGAAGCAACTTAGTTGTCTACATGCTGAAATAATTGTCCCGCACAGCCCTCTTTAAAAATTGGTCAACAGGAAAATCATCCCTTATTAAGAGAGACCATGTGAATTTTTTTAGCCTGTTACCATCCTGTTCGCACTTATTTTATTTGTCCTCTCAATTGCCAGGACAAGAGCAAATAATCAGTTAAGTTGAACACCAGATTTTTTTTAAAAAAATCAAGTCAAAATTGTATACACATCTTCAAAAGTGCCAGTGTAATACCACATTTCACTTAATTTTGAACATTTGGATGAAGCCTGTTCTTTCAGAACTCTTGGCCTCCTAATCTGTACTCTTGCAAAATACCCTCCCAACCTACTTCTAGATAACTTGAAGGAAGTGTGGCAGGAATTCTCCAAGTTCTGCTTCCAAAATATAAATAAATACTCTGACCTTTGAAAGCCCATGAAAAGGCTTTCTGTGTTAAAATTTCTCCATGGAGCAAAATTGCTTCTGTGATGCCATGGCTTTTCTTGTTTTTGTTTAATTGATGAATTCAGTCCCCTGGGTAGAAGAAGTGATTTTGCATGACATTTTAGTGTAGGCAGGTATTTGCAGAGGTCAGTTTTTGTCTGGTAAAGATGATGTGAGGCTCCTCCTACACGTAGTAGAGAGAGACAGTGTCTTCTGACGACCAGATCAAGAGCTAGTAATTCTTCTGAGCTGCTTCTGGGAAGATCTGCTCTCTGCATCCTAAGAGTCATCCATGGATATTAGTCACCCTTAGCTAAAGATAAGGTACGTTTTTAAACTGTGTGTCAGCTAGATAATTCAGTTGCTGAAAAAAAGAGGTAGTCCTACGCTTTCCTCCCTTGCCTCTAGTTGCAGCTTCTAATGCTCTTATGTCAGACAAGAGAGTTGGCTGAACCACTGCACTGGTTGAGGTCTTTGATTCAACGGATTCCTCTTCTTTGAAATTAGGAGGGGAAGAAACCGCCGTCAAATCTGTAGGCTGCCCTGCCTCGTCCTGTGGCCTCCCAGTCTTTGAGCTGTTACCAGAGGAGGCTCAGGAGTGCATGGCTGTGGCCTGGGGGCAGGAGAAAGGACTACTGTCCTGTCATGAGTGCTCTGCAGTTAAACCAGGTGAGGTACAGTGAAACTTCTAGTCCCATAAGTTGTGTTTCCTGGGTTACTAAGTCAAGTATGGTTATCTCTTTAGAAGCTGGTTTTCTTGGTTAACCTCAGATCTTACGGGGATATGCTGTGGTAGAACATTATGACTGTTGGGTTTATTGGCTTGTAGAGAGATGCTTCTTCATCTATTTAATGTGTTGGTTTGAGTACCTGATTTCTGTAGAGATACGGGTGGATCCTGTGTCCATTGAACCCAGCTGCTAGACTGAGACTTGACTTTTGCCACATGCCTCTGTCAAGCTTTAGATTAATTAATTTTGAGGTCACTGATTATATTTGGCTTCAGTGGGTGTTTTGTCAGGCTCATAGCGTTTCCTTTTTTGCATGAATTAGGAACATGGGAGACTTCTGCTCATCCTCTCCCCTGCCATGAACTGAAGACTGCTGCATTTTAGCATGTAATATTCATACACATTTCATTTTTACACAGTATTTTGCTTACTGATCCCAAAGCTTATATTTTATATAATACCACTCAGCCAAACTCTTTTGTAGAATTTTTCATGTGTCTTAAACAAATACATGGTATTTTGTATCTCAAGCAATGTTTTTTCAGCAGACTTTGAAGATGAAAATTTAGAAATTCTTAGAAATAGTAGGGAAATTCAGATTGCAAGCATGTATAAACCAATACTGAGGTTGTTATGTACCAGACTTTTTGCTCACAGGGTGAGTAAATAGGATGCGGGTGTAACCTGTGTTTGACTTAGATTCTGTATTTCCCTTTGCATTCTTATTTTTATCTGGCAGTGTGACTGTATTTTTATATGACCTTGCACCATGTCTGAAGAAATACACCTGTGAGAGCATGCTGATCTGGAAAGACATAACCTTGAAAGCCTAATAGACAGATTATATCTAAAAATGTTATTTTTAGTGTGACTATTTTACTTCACTGAGCCAGTAAGTTTCTCCTCCTTTCTGGCTCAATGAATGTTATCAGTAATGAGTTACAATTTTGTTGTAACTGAATCTATACTTAAGTGGGGAAAAAGCATCTGAAAAGCATTATTGCTTAAACTAGAGACAAAAGTGTACATTACCTTGGTAATTACATTTAAATGCCTGTAAGTGATCAGCCTCAACAGTAAGAAGAACTGTAAGTAATTTATTTAAATGTTTTGCTAATGCACTTCCTTGAGCTTTTTCAGGCCATCTGTTGGGAGCTACAGTTTTTGTTAAGGTTTGCCATTTGTCCTGTTCTGACCAAGAAAAGCCATGATTACACGTGGCAGTTGTGTGTTGTTTTACTACCTTTTGTAAGAAACAAATGTTTTCTTTTTTTTTCCAATTACAAACCTATACTCATGCTAAACTTTTATTGCAGAGCTAAATTATTTATCTTAATAACAATTTATTAATTATTTTAATCTCTTAATAACCAGAGAGCATTTTAGTTGTTTACTGGTTATTAAGTTTTATATTTATTTATAATATTTGCAAAGTTAATGTGAGGAGCACATATTCTTAGACTTTCTCCTTCGTACATGCTATGAGTTGTGCTTTTGTCTGATGAGAATATATTCAGGCTCTGAAGATTCTTCCTTCCGGTGGAAACATACACCCTAAAAACCCAAGAGGGTTGTAGTGCCAACTGACTTGTGTTTGCTCCCCTAGGGTTTGCCTTTTTTGCCCTGTTGGCCACAAATCATCATCTATAAAATCATACAAGAGTAGGCAGCACACTGAGGTGTTGTGTCTCATTTAGTTTAAAATTTAGTTAGTACAAAACAGTATTTCTACTGTCAAAATACACTGTAATGAGAATGCTTCTCAACATAATGCCTTGTTCCCACATATGCACTGCTCTGTCTCTCTCTATATCCTCCTCCCTCTCTGTGTGGTAAGAAACATTCCTTCATCGATGCAATATGAATGGGATGACTTCAAATATTCCTCATATTTGTTTAATGCATTCACTAATCCATATAAAGTATCAGCCAGACATGCACCAGACAGGAGATGGAGGGGAACTCGGGCAAAGCCAGAAACAATTTCCCTTGCAGGGCAGAGCTTCTCTCTCCTCTCCCCCTATGAGCCCCAAGAAGTTAACTGCCATCCTTGCCTGTGGTTGCTCATTAATTTTCTTCTAAGCAGCCCCTCCTGTCTGGGGTCCGTGTTCTGCAGCCAGCCTCTCAGGACACCTCTTCCAGCACCCTTCTGTCCCCCTCCTCCTTCCATACCCACTGCGCCTCTCCAGCTTTATCCATATTGAGTCCTTTCCCTCCCATAGATCTCCTCATAGTCTTGCCTCACTAAAGAAATACTCTTTTTCCTCCAAATATTTCTTATCTAAGTCCAGCCTTCTTTGCCCTCATGCGGCAGCCTCACTCACTTGCCTTTTCCATGCTGTCAGACTCGCATCCACCTTGCACATAGAGCCATGTTTCCTCTCCTGGCAATCCTGCTGCCTGCAGCTCCTGCTGCTCCTCCAGCTCTTGTTGGCCTCTCTACCAGAGCCCTGGCAGGAATTTGCACCAGGGTGAGAAGTGAGTCCCCGGTCATATTAAATGCTTTTGGGAAGCCTTATCAAGAACCATACTTGGAGGTTCCCTTCCCCTTCCCTCTTGCTGTACATAAACCAGAAGTTTGGGACTTAATGCACATTATGGATAGAAAACTAGGCTGTTGTTATGTTGGAGGTTGCTGGTGCTCAGAGTGGTTCCTGCAGTGGTTCCTGAGGACCTTGAAGTCAATGAACTATCAAAAACAGAGGGTAGAAGGATAATATGGGGCGGATAAAAGACGTGACTATTTATCAAGACACAGAGGAAATAGATCCTGCATCTTTCCTGGCCTGAAGGATTGCATCACTGCGGGTTTAACAAGAAAGATGACTTTCGGAGGTACTCTGGTAGAGGGGCCCCTTCAGAAAAGAAAGGAGATCTTGTTCAGCTGATCCTTTAATGACTATGTCTGTCTGCGTGCGTTTGGGGGAAGGGGAGGGTCACATTGCCACATGCATTTTAACAGAAGGTCTTTGTGTAAAATATGCGGAGACTAGGAAAGAAATATCTTTTAAATTGGTTTTCAAGAAAAAAAGGTAAAGTTGCAGCATAAAAAAAAAATTATTTTGTACTTTATCAGGGTTATTTTGTGGAGAATATTCTGAGGATTGTACTTAAAACCTGCTTTCCTTTTTCAAACCTGTTTTTAGTTAAATTTTATTCAAAAAAAAGGTTGTAGAACTGCATTTGTAAAAAGGCAAATGCATTTAGAAGGGCTGGATTATGAGGAGTTTATTCACTGCACTTGTCTTTGTCATTTACAGAGGTTATTTCAAGTTGTAACGTATTCAGCCGTTCAGTATTATCTCATAGCTCTTTATTTCTTGAACACTGAAAAGAGGACGACATAACCCTTCAATTAAGCAAACTGAATGAAGTTGTTAATTTGGAGAATGAGAGGACTTGAGTCTGTCCAGTGTTTTATAGCCCTGCCTATCCATTACAAATGAATTTACAATTTACTTCATTACTCTATGATAACTGAATCAGCTGCCTGTGCTGCACACTTGTGACTTGTCCAGCTATGTCCTGCAAAGAGACTCAGCAGGATTTTAGCTGTTTTTGATGAAAAAAAATCTACCAATAGGAAAACTGAGCTTTGTTATTTCACTTGCAGCTAAAAACTGTTCACTGCAATAGTACTGAAGTTTGTTGCAGATTTGTACCTTAGATTTGCTTCTAGCTCTTTTTAATGCCTAAAAACTTAATGTAGACTTGAAGGGTATTTATCACTTTCTTTTTTGACAAAGGAGTGGGGTTATCGTGCTTATAATTGCCGTACTTTGTAACAACTGCTAAATATATAATGCTGTTTCTACCATTTGTCTGCCTGCATGTGTGTATAACTTGTAAATTATTTAACGTTTTACTCTACCGTTTTGCCTCTTCACATAACTCTAATATGAGGAAGAAAAAAACTCTAGTAAATTATTAATTCACTGAGAAATTGAAACAATCTATATAAATCAGTGAGCAAAAATTGTTTCCTTTTTCTCTGTGGAGGGTCAGAGCAGCGAACACAGCTGGATGACAGCAAGGGAGCTAAATGGGCAAGGTGATTACAGAATAACTTAGATTGGAAGTGGCCTCTGTAGGTCATCTAGCCCAATTGCCTGTCTGCTCAAAGCACATTGAATTATCAGGTTACTCAGGGACTGGTCCAGGTGAGTCTTGAACATTTCCAAGGGTGGAGATGCCTCTGGCTTTTCCATGGATGCCTCCTCTGTCCCGTGCTCTGTGGGCAGGGCACAGGAACCTGCCTTTGCTGCTTGCTGGAGTTTGGTGGTGCCCTGTAGTCACAGAAATTTTCCCTCTGCCTAAAACTCTTGCAGCCGAATGTACAGGTGCGCTAAGGCTTTTATGGCAGGGCTTAACTTTAGAGCAAGAAAACGCGGCTCACTCTGAGTATGACTTGAATGGATCAAAACACACTGACTTTATGAAGGCTGGATACTTAAAATAATGTGTCTTCTGTTTATTTTCATAGCAGCTCATTGTTTCTCTTCATTATTTACTGTTTTATTTTGCCATACCAATATGTAATACATACTGTAGTAGGTTTCTACTAGAAGGTAGTAGGTAGTAGGTTCTGTAGTAGGTTTAGAACTAGACTAGTTGTAAATATTTGAAGAATAGGATTGACTGTAAGTTTCTGTGAGAGCAAGGAAGTCCAGACATGTAGCTGCAAAGTGGAGTCCTACACCTGTGAAGTTTGATGCAGAAAAGCTTGCAAGGTACAATTCACTGTTTAGTAAAGGTTTAGACAAATTATAATTCAACATGTATTCTTCAGAGTTCCTCCACTCAGTAAAAAAATGCTTCCTGACCTAACTTTGATTTGATTTGGATTTATTTGAATTAGAGAGCAGCTGGGAAGTTCTAAAATGTTTGATTACAGTGAATTGCAGCATCTGTGTCTTTCCTGTTTCATTTTTTTTACCTGCTCTGTCGCCCAGGGAAGCCCGTATGTTCTTCTGGGTATGGGGAAGGTCAATATCTGTGATGCTTTTCAGATGTGCAGTAAAGGTTACAAAATAAAAAGTAATCCCGTACAGTACTCTGCATTACTAATAGCGGAGCCTGGTATTTATGGTGTCTCTCTACACATGACAAATTTGAGCTCATATGACCAAGTCTCTGCTTTGCTTCATTGCACAATTAAAATAATCACTTTTTGACACAGGCTTCGTCTCTGATTTGGGTGTTCCATTGTTGACTGTTAATGTCAACAGTTAGCAGCTGCTGCTAACTGTTGTCAGTCGGACAGATGAAACAACGGAGTTTGAAGGGCAAGGCAGTTTTTCGGTGCAGGGCGATGGTGCAGAGACTAAAATACAAGGGACAGTAGATCAGGCATGGGAGATGGAGGGGAGGAAGCTGGATCAAAATCATGAACTGGAAGAGCTGCTGACTTTCTGAAGCAGATCATTGTTGTCAAAGATCCCAGTGCTTCATCTCTGAGATCAAGTCCCCAACATGAGTCTTCTAATGTGAACATTTCTTGCTGCCTCTTTATGAATAGTTACATTTTTGTTATCATCACCTTTCTCAGATAAATCAGGATCTATGAAATCAATTGATGATGAAAAATGAGAAAATGGGGCAATGATTTAATCATGACTTTTTTTTTTCAGAAATACATCTTTGATATAATGTCTTTGTAATTCTTTTTTTTTTTTTTTTTTGTATGGGGCCAGATAAAGACTACTGACTCAGTACTACCTTTAACTCACAACCAAGAAGCATCATTTAGATTGCTTGGGGAAAAAAAAAAACTCTAAATGCAAATATGGCAAGATCAAAATTTAAAGGCGAGAAAGAGACTCTTGACTGGAGTGGGGCCTTTGGGGTACAGCTCTGCAGGTATGGGAGTCCACATTTGCAGGCTTTACATCAAAGAATATGCATGAAGACATTTTGTGTTTAGGTGCAAGCTGTATTTTGGGGTGTCTTTACTTCTTTCTCTGTAATTTCTGTACTTCTTCACAATGTTATTTCCCTCAGTCTTTTCATGCGATGAGAATACATCAAGAAGAATCATCACTTCATCACTACGTGTTTCTACTTAAGGTATTTCACAGAATAACAATGGTTGAGGTTGGAAGGACCTATAGAGATCATATAGTGCAGCCCCCCTGCTCCAGCAGGGACACCCTGAGCACGGGGCACAGGGTGGCAGCCAGGCGGGTTTGGAAGATCTCCAGAGAAGGAGACTGCACAGCCTCTCTGGGCAGCCTGTGCCAGAATTTAATTAGCAAAATCTTATTTAACAAAACAGGCTTCAAAAGGCTATTCTCAACAATAGGCTTTGATGAAATACTGCATTTGGAGACTGTAACTCCAATGATGCACCTCTCCATTGTGCCTTTACGTGAGTTCTAGGTGTGCAGTGGTACAGCCATAAATAGTAATCAACAGTACTATTTTATTAAATCATGTGAAGACTCTTCTGAAGGACTCAAAAGATACCAGCACAGGCTGCATGAAAGAAAAAAACACTCTGAGTTTTAGGAAATAAGCATTAAGCTGTATGTCCAACCTGGAAATCAATTGGCATTTGTAATTTGACTGCCTTAGAGCGTGCCACATTTTAAGCCAGCGTTATTGGCTCCTTTAACCAGGAGCCACATTGTCTGTCCTTCCTGCTTGTCCTCCGTAATATTTCCATTTCTCTCTGATGTGCAAGGCTAACACAAAGCAAGCAGTAGGAAGAAGGTCCTGGGAGCAGGAATTCTCCCTTTGGCAGCAGTATGGAGTTGGGGCAGACAACGTGCCTATGTGTCTAGGGCTCTATTCACTGTTAGTGCCAGCTGATAACATGCTATAGATAGACCATGCTTCTCTTTCTTTCAGAGCACTACAGCCACAATTACTGTGAGTCTCACAGCGTTCATTTTGTGTTTTCAGAAGGAAATCGTTGATTCTTAGTTGTCAAAGAGCTTTTCATCTTTAAACGTAAACACAGACTTGTCCTAGTCATTGGCAGTTCCAGATGGTCTAAAATCTCTTGATCTTTCTCTTACTGTGTGTTCAGATCTGCTTACTTGAATGTCTTTATTTATGGTTGTGTAATTGAAATACGTGTATCAGAGCTGATTAGTTGATAGGCGAAGTGAGGCAAACCAACGCTGAACAGTAGCTTAGACTAAAACTTTGGCTAGTAAACTGGCCATTCTCCCACTGTGCTGCCTATTAAGAGCAGCCTGAGAAAAATCTTTTAAGGTTCTTTGAGGGTTTTTTTATAGCATTTCTGGAAGGTCTCCAAAGGTGTTACTTAATGCTGCATACCAGCTTTGTGATGTATTAATAGCAGCATTTCTTTTGTGCAGAGTGGATTACTGCCATGTAAATTTATAATCGGTGCTACAGTACGGGCAGAAGAATTTCAAAACAACTACTCAACTGAAAATTCTTGCCCTTCATTCACACACCATTCAAGAAGAGACTAAAGGGGAAAGATTGTGCAATGTGGAAAAGGTTTGAAGTCTGACAGGGAGGAGATGAGAACCAAGCACAGGATCACTTAGGCCCGAAACACATGGGAAGGGAGAACATTTTTCTGAAGAAGGAGCTACAGGAGGAAAGGCAGAAGGCACAGAGGGTGCTTCTGGCCTGTGGTGACTGCCTTCTGGAAAAGATCTTCAGAAAATCACCCATCTAATTATCCTGAATCTCAACAAAATCTTTTCGGAAGAGCTGAGGAGCGTGTTCCTAAGTGGGTTAAGGAGGTGATCTGTCTCCTTTAAAGAAATGAAGGAAGAGCAAGTTTCAGTAGCGAGTTGATCACTGATCTCAAATGTGGCAGAGCAGACTGGGGAGAGAAGCAGTAGTGACCATACTGTGAAGTTTTACAACCCCTTCTTTTCCCTCCTGTACTACCTCTGTAAAAATCAATAATGCTGGTGGGGAAACACTCTGTAGCTGCTGCATGTAGTTGTTAAAAGATAGCAAAAGGCATCTTTTGTCTTTGATAAAAGGTGCTGAAAAGGTGCCAAACCTGAAAAGGTGCTGAAAAGGTGCCAAACCTGAAAAGGTTTGGCTAGCCCAAGAATGAGCCTATATCAAGGACAGGACAGAAGTAAGTCTCGAGACTTAACCTGAAGGGGTTCCACTTCTTCATCTGTCTTCAGCTCTGTGTAAAATATAGGTCTTTGGCAAAAGTGCTCAATCCTGACCTGTACTTTCAGTTGCTCGGTCATTCTACCAAACTGAATTGAGGTAAACCAGTGAACGGGGGAGAGCTGCAATAGTTTAATTACTTTAATGTCACGGTACTCTTTACCTACAGCCCTGGATTGGTGCTAGATGCTAATCAGGCTTTTCCAGTGTTTTGACCTGAATTGCACCAGAATCACTATAGTTTTCATGCTGTTCCACAGAACCTCCTTTGAAGTTTTGAAATTGTTCGCAAGTTGCCTTCAAAAGTTGCTGCATTAAAAGCCAAACAAGAAGTACTATCTAGCTAAATGCTACAAATGCTTGGCACCATTCTCTTCTAGTTATTTGAATGATCCATTGTGATTTTCTGAATGTTTTCTATTCCTAGTGGTAGAATAGCTTGTTCTTTTGGAGGCAGGGGTCAGACTTACTTCTAAACCCTAGGAAATTCAGGCATGCAATACAAAATTACTTAATTTAAAGAGGCAGATATTAGGCTGTAAGACCTTTTTATTTATCTTTGCAAATATTAATACTTCCAGAATATCAAAGCCTTGCATTTACATTATGTGATTTTTTTTTCTTGTTATTTAAATTATAAAATTATTTGTATTGATTTCAGGATTTGCTTAAATGATTATAGTTTTTTTTGAGAGAGAGGAGGTTGTCAGCTGTGGTGCAGCAAAATAATGTCCAAGTATAAATAGCATACAAGCTGTCCATTTATCTCAGTCCTGATCTACTTATATTCATCTGATGCTGATGCTTATTACAATCATGGTTTGTCTCTGACCAGACATGTTCATTTAGGATTAAGCTTGGACAACTAACCTAATTCTCTTTTGTAACTTAATTTGGGGTTGTGTGTAGATTTATCATGAGATACATAATTCTTTTACCTTCTAATATTTAATAAGTTAATATCAATGTATTTTGAAAATGTATCTGTCATCCATATCTTATGTTTTTGGGACATACTGAGTTTGTTTGGAATAGCTGTCATATTTGGCTGTATATATATTTCCATTAATACCTATTTCTGAGTTTTCTACCCTATCGCAGTCTCCTTGTATAGGGGACTGTATTTTTTTTAAATGTAATTTCAGTTCACAGGTTCTCTAGATTATATTATGGGAATTCTTTTAAAACTTTTTCGTAGAGGGAAAGTTCTGATAGAGAATCCTAAAAAATCAAGTATAAGCACACCCATCAAATTCCAACAAGTATAAAAACAGTCTGGGTGAAAGGTGTACATAAACCTTGTATATTGATCTCATCCACTTTGACAAGAGAAAGATTAATTCTTGTCTTGTGTTTCAGTCTACTTGACATCTTGGAACAATGAGACAGTTTTCAGGTTTTCAGACAGGTTTTGTCTCATTGTTTTCACGCTGCAAGAGCTCTGTAGAATCAGAAAGTGAATACAGATGTAAATCAGTGTGGCTGCTTTTGGCATCACTGTGCAAAACTAGAACTGCAATCCAAAGCAGACCTGGAAATGAAGCATGAGAAAAGTAAGACCGATTTCATTGCTATGATTTTGTTAACTAACTCCATCAAGCTGTTTGTAATTATTAAAAGACCTTCCTCTATGTTACGCATTTCATGCTACCATTTTTGTGACATGAAAGAGATTGGATTCATTCTAGCTGGTTTTGCCAATTAATGCTCAAAGAATATTACCATGTTTAAACTGCTAGTTTGCTGATGCAGTACAGAGCCCAGAAAAAAATCCTTTTGCTAGGAGCTTTTGTTACAGTAATCCCAACATTAAGGGAAAATACTCAGATTATTTTCCTGGTGATAGAGGCTGTTTGGAAAAACTGCATTACACCATCTGTTTCCTTCTGATTGTGCATGGCCAGAGTCATCGTTGTGATTAATTTCTTTGCTTCTAGGCACAAATTTGAGTGCTTAAAAGCAGATTAAAAGCTAGTTTTATGGACAGGGATGTAGCTAATGGCTAGCTTTCAGCAGCATTATGTGTACTTAACAACCTTACAGCTCGAGTCGTCAATCTTGTGCATGCATTAGATGCATGAAGAAGGCGAGGAGAAAGTTTCTGCTTCAGCATAATAACCCCTTGCATGAACTGCTGTGAGATTTCAACCGGGTGCCATTAGTCTCACTGCAGCAGAGTCACTTTTGTGGCTGGTAGCTCGGCTGCAGAAAGAAAACATGTAGCTTCATTTATGCTGCTCTGAAGCCAGACCGGTCGGTGCCTTTGGCCACGAGGTGCCCCGACAGCCCTGAGCGCAGCAGGCCGCGAGGTGGGACGGTGCGGGCGGCTGGCAAGCGGCCACAAGCATTTGCTGGTCTCGTTCCCTGCCGCCACGCAGACCGCGAGCCGCGCGGAGCGAGGTGCGCTCTGGTCTCTGCAGATGCTGCTGTTTCTGAAGCACTTCTTTGTGGCGCTGAGGGGTGGGCAGCTGAAGAAAACGTGCAATTTTGTCAAATATTGATGTTATGGTGTCACTGCCTTATTACAATTCCATCCTCTTTTGTTTGAACTCTAAATACACAGTACAGGGGAAGCGTGCGTCACGGTGGGTTTCCACCAAGGATCACCTTCCTTCCTTTTTCCTCTATTACTTAAAGAAGCTTAGTAGGCCTTTGATGCAGAATTAGTAGCACAGCTATGTTATATACTGGTCTGTATGTTTATTACAATGAATCTGGAAGACAAGTGATATTTGCTCAAGATGTGTCAGTTCTGGTT
This sequence comes from Nothocercus julius, assembly GCA_013398735.1. NCBI lineage: Eukaryota > Metazoa > Chordata > Aves > Tinamiformes > Tinamidae > Nothocercus > Nothocercus julius. Next base: position 921,533 of record VZSV01000217.1, on the reverse strand, counting down.
TATGTTTATGTCTTTTCTGGATCAGTGCATTTTAAGGTTGTCACATTAGCCTGTGAGAAAATTTTAGCAACTTCAGGATAAAACTGTTATGGTTCTGCTCTGTAAGCAAGGTAAATGCGAGCTAATGTTTTGTAGGAAGTTAATTGTTTCCATGTGACTTTAGTAAAGGTTTTAGAGCACCCATACTTGGGCCATCATATTTCAGAACTTGTCTTCATTTTGATGCAGGTAATGGTATATATTGGGGTTATGGTAGATCTGTAGCCATCCAGGACATAGTTAAACAGAAAGGAGAGGAAAATGATGACTGCCAAGTAAAGCAGCATTATCAGTTTCCTCTCTCTCCTGCACTGAAAGAGACAGGGGGAGCAGACAGCGTAGAGTTTCCTGATATGTTTTAAGAAAGCCTGGGATTCATTTCCCCTCCCTTCCTTCCTATTAGTTGTTTGTTAACTCCCAGGAAGGTTCAAATCTTTCAGCTTGCATGTTCTGGAAACTTACTTTGCCTTTGAAGGGGCTCAGTTCTCTTCATGCAAAGTTAGGGAGAGGAAGGAGGGTAGATGATACAACTCTGATTTACAGTAGATTAACAGAAGGGCAGTTTTTAATAGACAGCACTGTAGTGGCACCAGTATTTTCTTTTAATCCGCTGGCATGAGCATAGTGCTGGCCCCTGTGGAGTACAGGATACTTCAAACACAGAAATAGGAAATGCAGCAAGTGTCAGCATTAGATTTCTGTCTGTTCGAGTGCTGATTTAGTAGCTTATGAGAAAGACCTTCAACCGCCCTTCTTCACTGAAAACCTAGGATGTCTCTTTGCAACTGCTGAACATCTCATATTAATGAGAAGGATGTGAAGACCAAGCCAATACAAGAAATTACCTGGAGTGAAGAAAAACTGTGGGACCCTGCATGTGATTGATCTGAACTAACAAGCTGCATGTTTTGTGTGGGTTTTTTTTGTTTGTTTGTTTTCTGTTTTTTTCTTTTTTTTTTTCTGTGAAAACAGCATAGGGTTGTTTCAGATGGATACAGTTCTTTCTGATGAAACAGTGAAAAATACCGTTTTACGCCTATTTTGAAGATTTCATTTGCTAGCCTTACCTTCCTGAGAAGTTGAGCCTTCTTTATTTGTACAACACACGCCGGAGACGAGCCGTTGCAGACTGTAACGTCGTACATGGTGTACACGCCAGGCGTACATGGTGTCGCACATGGTGTACGCGCCACTCCAGAAAGTGTGAGGAGCTTCTACCCTTGTGTAGAAACTTGCCCTTTCGTATCCGTTAAGTACAACTGTTTGGTTTTCATTTTTTCTTTGTAGTAAAACCAGCTATTGGTTTCTGAGGAAAAGCACATACAATATAAATAATTGAACTGCACCTATTTCCAGCCTTTTTTTTTTTTTTTTTTTGGTAGTGTTTGAATTGGTCAAAGAAACTTTGAGTTCCATTGACTTTAAAAAATAGTACCACAGTATCTTCCCGTGCATCAGAAGAGTGTAATTTTGAAGATTTTTTTTTTCTTTTTTTCCTTTGCTGAATAACTTGGTGAAGATGCAGGGATACACATCCATGTCTCTACGACGCTTTTTAAGGGAAAGACGTGAAAGTCATTTTAGGATCCTACCAAGAGTCAACCAAATCCTTCATGGTAGAAGGCACTCACGAAATAATCCACGCCAAACATGCTCTGGTGAGGTGACTGTATAGGTGATCAATATTGTAATTTATATCTATGGAGAGTGTTTGCACTTAAATAACAGTAAGTAGCCTAGTATTGGAGGGAGTTACTTGTTCAGCTGTGATGATTCTTGCAGGAACTAGTATTTTCTCTCAAAGTATTTTCATGTTGGGATCCAGTGCCAGTTACAGTTTAAAAAAAATGTTTATGTGTATTATATACTATTCCTAGATAGTTATTACTCTCAACCATTAGTACTTAGAGAAGAAAAGCACTTTATGTGCATGCAGTTGTGGTTTTCCTTGCAGTTCCAGGTGTTTGATAATATCTGATAAATACAGATTTGAATGCTTTATACCAAATTCTCTTCCATAGTCATTTTTAAAAGAACTTCATTAACTGCTCCACTCAAAAAATATAACTAATTGCACTAAAACACTACTTTTTAACTGTACTCACAAAATCAGGAAGCTCGGCTCTCTGAGTGGAATGTACTAAATTTAAGACTAACCACCACTTATTCAACCCTGAAGTCTTCCTTCACACAGTATGTGGGATAACGATATGTTAGTGTTACTCAAAATGATCTTTGTGTTTAGTAAAGCAACATTTTCTTGGAGTTTTTCACTAAAATAGATTAACCTTGACTGGCAAACATAAGTTGAAGCAGATTTTTTGATAATTAATTAATTAATCCTTTCTTACAATGACCTAGTGTGGTTAGAAAAAATAATATATATATGTTATTTCATTAGTTTCTTTTTATATCACCTTGGTAAATACGGTAAACATATTTTTCAAGGCTTTTGAACATTGCTTCTTCAATTTTGACACACTTTGAAAAAAAATAGGAGAAGGAAAATGCATTTCTGGTGATTCTTTTGGCTCACATTTTCTTTTATCACTCAGTGAATCTTCTGTCAGCTATTTTGTTTGATATGAAATTATAGCTTTTCTTTCTTCATTGTTTGTTGATAACTTCAGAAATGCAAAGATCTCTCCTTTTCTGACTTCTCAGTTCTGGGCATTGTTGAGGCCAGGGTTTTGTGCCTTTAGGAGTGTTAGTTAATAAATTACCAAAATTTAACAACTTCACTCAACTTAGACACAAGGTATGATGTTATTTGCTAATAATCACAGTAAAGGTAAGTTGTGTTTTAAGCACATAAGATGTGATTTTACAAAATAAAACAAAGCCTCCTCAAATTTCAGTCTTATTTGGGATTCAGTCATTGCTTCCTAGTTATCACATAGTAGTTGTTTGTGTAAATTTGAAATGTAGCTATAAAAGATGCCATTTGTATATTTGTGCCTATACATATTACATATATATATTTAACATTTATGCAGTTCTGCATTTTGAGTACCTGCTGGGCATTCATTTATGATATGGGACTAATTTCAAGTGTAGGCAAAGCCTTGGATGCATGGCAGAAAAATTCAAATAAATTGAACACATTCTAATGTACTTAATTTTCCTTTGTAGCCTAATTTCCTTCAGATTCTGATCTTTTACGTAAATCTTGAAATGCTATATAATCAGCACTTACTTACAGATTCCTTTTGCTACATGTATAGGTATGTATGGTCAAGAAAATACATGTTTCTCTTGGGAACTGTCTCTTTTCTCTCCCACCCAACCTTATTATTATTCCAGAACTCTGTTAGATTGTGCTGCTTTCTTTTTGAAGTCTTCAAGTAAGCAAAAATGCAGTTTCCTTTCCTTCCTGTTACCCATTTTATGTTGACAGTAAGAAAGCAATTATATGGTTCTGCTTTTAACCTTATGTATCCAGTGAGAATTAGTCCATTGTTTTTGGTCAAAGACCCTTTGAGGACTTTTGCACTGGTACAAGTTTTCCCACCTTTTTGGTGGCAGCCCTCAATCAGCATTCAAAGTTTCAGACAAAAAGTTGTGCAATATCTAGATCAAGGTATTAGATTATGGAACATGAAAGATAGTGCAAGCCTAGGAACAGTTCTATTCTTTAGCTGCACTAGGTAAAATTAAAGTTTTGGCAAGCCTTTGTTTATAAAGTAAATTTACTTGTGATTCTGTGAATTCCATCATGTAGAAATCCCTTTTCATCCCATGACAAAATTTAGCCACCCGATGCTGTCGTGTCCAAATCCCCCAAAGCTTTGATCTCATTTCTTTAGTATCTCTGAAAGCTGCTGAGAGCAGTTTTGGTCGCTGTCACTTCAGTCTTTCACCACACATTAAAAAAGAACTATCGAAATCTTTATGTGAATAATGAATGTCCTAGTTCATCTATTTGATTTTGCATTACCTTAGGGAAAAAAAAAATATATATATATATATATATTATATATATACTATTAAGGGAAGCTGTGCTGGCTCCCGGGGTCTGTATGCTTCATCAAATCTGTCAGTTTTTTTCTCTTGTTTTTCATTTTAACAAAGAGGAGAATGTTTGCTTATACGTTATGGACAGGTGGGTTAGTCCTCTTTTGCCTGATTGTCCTTCCTCTGTCCTCTACAAGCAGGAAACTGCAGCCGTCCATTCCCCAGGAACGGCCATGTTGCCTTTATCCCATTGCACCAGCTGAGCCCTTGCTGTGTATTTCACTCTGTATTTGCTCTTTGGAACATAAAGATTTGGGAGGGCTCCGCCATGGGTCTCTCACAGAGGGCGCGTAGCCAGGCCTGCCCTCAGGCGCAGGGGACTGGTGTTTTCCACCTGGAGCTTCTCCATCACTGGCAGTTCCACGTGATGCAGCGTCTTTGGCTGTAGGCAGATGGGGTGGCAGCTGCAGAGTTCGTGGAAGGTTTCGTCCCTGGAAACACGTGGCTTTACAGTCTTCTCTGGGGAAACTTGTTTCCCATCAGTGGAGGAAGTTTTCCCAGGCCTGCAATGGCCTGTTGTCATGAGCTTCCTGGAGTGGGGCTACGAGCAGACCATCCTTTGAGATTCTCCTCTTTTTCTCTAAGCAAAAATAAACTGTAGGTCACCTTGAATCATGATCTGTAAAACTCTCTGAAGTGGAGGCTCTGGAGACATCCATCTTCAGTCTGCGCAGTGTTAGCCCGGACTGAGTATCTTTGGATATAGCACGTAATCCACAGCTTCACACTGGAATCAGGTTGATGGAGAATGAAGCTCTGTAGCAGACTGTGTACTCTTCAGGCAGGTAGTGATGAAGTGACAGTCCGTGTCCTGGGGTCCTTCCAATCTAACCGAGTAAGTTCTCTGGCAAGGTAGTCAGGCACGCTGTAATATGGATTTCTCATACTACTATATTTGCTGGAGTGAAAGAGTCCGTGAAAGCCAGGTTAATCCACAGCCTGGGCAGTCCACCACAGATGATGAAGAGAAGCCTAGAAGAAGCGCACTCGGATATCTGAGGGGATGGAGATGTGGTGCATCTTTTCCTGGCATCATATGAGTATTCATGCTCAGTATTGCGCTTTCCTGTGTGAGAAGAGTGTGCAGCTTATAACTCAAAAACAAAATGGATGCATGCAGGACATGCCAAGACTGAACAGATGTCAGAGTGAATATATGAACACAGCAGGGGCGGACATACCTGTGTCCCCAAAGGTTTCAGCATAAATGAAGCCTGCCCGGAACCTGAGTAAGTGCTAACAGTTCTGGTCAGTGTTAAAGTCTTCGCCATTGCAGTTTCCTTACTGTTATTCCCAGTGCCAGTTTGGTCTGGGCTGTTAGGACTGTGTTTACTCTTGCTGCAGTCACACCTTCATTTGCTACCTGGATAAACCTGTGCTGAGAAGGGACTTACTTGAGATTTGCAGCTTCCGTATTTGAGCCTCCTATTAGCTGCCTGGCTATGAACGTCCTCATGCTGTTAGCTAGAAGAAAAGCTGGAGAAGAGTTGAGTGTGGCTCCCTAGGAAGCTGGCAAACAGCACCGAGATGTTAACGCTAGCACTGGGCAGTTCAGTACCTGTGCTCCCAGATGAAGAGTGCTTTGAACATCTCGGCGAAAAACAATTTTGCCCAGTCTTGTTGAAGTCTAACATAAGTGAAGTAGTGCTCAGGGCCTGCACCTATAACCGAGCTGTGCTGTATCAGACACGCTGTATCTGCAAACACTCAGGGTGGGGACACGAGGGGAGGACGTTATAATTAAAGAGATAATTACAAGAACAGTGTCGTTATTGGAGGGAAATATATTTGTGAAGTCATCTTGTGCCACCTGCTGTGTTTATGGAACAAAGTTCAGTTAATGTGAGAGCTCTCACCATTTCCCAGGAGTTTGTTGGAGGTAGAGGAAGGGAAGACTGGAGGATTTTTTTTTCTCTGATGATTTTCACTTGTGATGAACTGCAGAAAAATTTCTGTAGCAGAAATGAAGAGCTATTATTTTTTTTCAGAATGGTGTTCATGGCTGGATTTTGTGGCTCAGGGTAAGTTGACTTAACTTTATAAGAACTCCTTGGTCTCATAAATGTAGATGAACTGTGCAGACTGCTTAGTCAGGGGTGTTTAAGGTGTGTAACTTGGATCTGTTCTCTAGGAAGCGTTTTGAACTAAATCTGTTGTATGTGCCAAAAAAAAGCATGCAGTTCAAGAGTCTTACTCCTGTAAATTTTTATAGCTCAATGACTCTTACAAAAGTACCAGTTGACAAAATGCCTGTTGTTTGAGGAGTCTAAATGGTGAATGGCAGTGCTTAGATGCCTTTTTTTTTTAAATGAGCTTTTCCACAGGAAATAAAATACTAGATCTTATTAGGATCTGAATATTCATGTAAAAACTGACATAGGTTTTTTCTTTTTTTTTTTTTCTTTTTGCATTTTGAAGTCAGTGATAGCAACCTTTGTCACCACAAAACTCTCCCATTTTATATCTGTGAAATGCTAAAATGAAATGGCTCAGCGCAGAGAGTTAGCACTAGGCACACCAGCACAAACATTGTACCAGCTGACGTCCTTCCAGCATCAGAAGAGTTGCCAAGATGTGTGTCCTTCCAGAGACATCTGTTTCTTCTGTCAGAACCCAGTTTCAGAGCAGCCCCATAGGGTTTTATAGGGCAGTTGCTGCTGCTGTTGCATCTTCAGCCTATGTTTTCAGAAAAGGGATTGTTACAGTTCAGAGATATCAGTTCTGTGACATTAGCAAGCATTGTTTTTCTTCTTCCACTTTAATGTCTATACTGACTTAAAACTGTCTGGACGACTGGTGCTGTTTTAAATTCCTACTTAATTAGCGGCATGAGTGTATACGGCAGAGATATTTCACTTCAGTATTTTAGGGCAGAAGCTACCTGCAATTCTTACAGCATGTCTTTGTTTTTCCACATGGAGCACTGGCAACAATAAGGTATTTACTCTCTGGGCAGAGACAGTCCTGGAGCCATGATGTAATTTTATTTCCTCCTTTATCTCTTGCTGTTTCTTTAAGATGTTTGCAATCTCATGCTGTTGCAATCCATTTTGCTCTCCTAAGCCAGGCTTAAGAAGAAGGCCTGTATTATTCCTTTTACTGTGATACATCCAGCGTTCAACAAAATCTCACATGACTGGGAAATTAACCTTAAGGTTAAACTAACTTGAAAAGGTTGAACACATGGCCAATTGTTAAAGTAAGGTGAGTTAAAAGGAGCCAGCTTTGTTTTAAGATTAATAGTTTTTCCTAATTTAAACTAGATCTTTTCTTTTTCTATTTCGGTATCATTACTTTTTCTTTTTTTTTTTTTCCCCCCCAAAGCAGGAAATAAACATCAACACAACTTTGGTATTTCATTTATTATTCAAGGATTTTTTTAAAAAAAAAAGTTCAGAAGAGATTGTGATTTGGTCAGTGGTGAATGTAAGGTCACACAGAGCTTTGGTTTTGGGTATGCCACAGAATCTCCCAGAATCTTCTTGGTCAGTGCTTTTTTCTTCCTAAAATTAGTGGACGAGTACTGACAAGTGGACTGACAGTAGCCTTAGTTTTTGCATTTATTTATGATTCTTAGCTATTTTTCAGCAGACTTTGATATCGTTGACAACGAGAGTTTGTCAACTTTGCCCACAAGACTGTGTGAATGACATGGCTGTTGAATAGTTAAATTCTTTCCTTTTGGAGGGAGGTCAGAGAACTAATGGGGGGTTTATTGGATCCTACAGGAGTCTTTTGGAGGAATCTTTTCTGCCTGTTATGCCTGCTCTTCCCTCCTAGGGAAGAGGGTGAGGGTTTTCCAGGTACCCTATCACTGGCATGCAGGCAATCTTAGCCCAATCTTACCATTTTTTTTCTGATTTCCAGCTTTTAGACACTTGTATGTCAAGTTTGGTCAAGGAGAAACCACAAATCAAGCCAGACTCTGGGATCGAGTGAGAAGCAGATCTTGAAGATGATGATGGGAATAGTTTATAGTTTTGTTTTACTAAGGAGTTTCGTCCACTTAGCAAACACTTAAGACTTGGTGGGCCAGTCAGGAAGTTATATTTGTGAATTATTAGCAATCTCAGATACGAGTGGGTGGTCAAGCATATACTTTAAAAATAGTGACAAATTAGGGGATTTGGTTCATTTTTTCCAACAACTGTTATTGTTTGTGAATCACACTGGCGTAATCTAGTGTGAATGGGACTGCAGTCTAAAAATAATTAGGAGCTCCAGGTGGATGGCTTTAATGCAGTTGCTTGGTTGCATTGTCACAAGTAATTCTCCAAATGAATCTACCTTTTCATTTACTTCTCTGAGAAATCATTTGAAAAGTCTCTACAGTGTGTGAGATATATTTTATGTGACTAGATGTGAGAGGACGAGTTGAAGAGCTGCTTCACATGTGTCCTTTGGTTAGGGGGTTGGGCCGAGTTAGTTCTGCAGCTTTTATCTGAAGGAAGGATGCAGTCTTTCCTCCTTTTCTCCTTTTCGGTCAAGTCAGAAACTTTCATGAAACATGAACAACCTGTTTTATGAAGTGAATCTGTGCCGCAGAATTACTTCTCAATATCAAAGTTCTCATGATAAAAAATAAGCATAGTGTAGGTGGTGGTCTTTACCTTCTTCCATGCAAGCTTTTCCCGATTAATTGATAATATTTGGAGCGTATTCCTTCTCTGAATCCTTGTGACTCCAGCTATTGAAAGTCATGTTCTTTTTCTGCAAGGCAAGTTGTAATAATAATTTTTACAGACGTTGTCATGTGAATCTAAGTTAAAGTAGTATTTTAGGGAGAGACTGCTTGAGGAACATTCAGAATGATTTAAAAAAAATCAAACTGCTAAGTTTTAAAAATATTTTCCACTACACTTGGAATAGTTGCTTCAAAGTTGAGAAATAAAATACTCTGATGTCAGTAAAATCATAGCACTTTTAAAATATGTTTTACTCATAAAAATGCAGTGTGATTTGTTACTTGAGTCAGATAAAATGTGACAGCCCCTAGATGCATGTGTTGAGTAGTGGCAAAGAGTACTGACTTACTGTTATCATTGAAAGGTATTCAGTTCGATCAAGTGAAATGTATATGTAGCTTGCAAAGAAATCTTGTAATGCTTCACACATGAAGCAGTTTGTAGACAAAACAGAGTACCCTATGGCAGAAAAGCTGTCACAGGAATAGAATCTAGATTTAGTCACCTCTTAGTACAAGCAGTGAGATAAAACAGACATTTATCTTACAAACAGCCAGAGGGGAGATTGCATCTCTGTTTTTCTTTTAATGTGACTGGAATTTATAGGATTTACATGACAGGAAAAAGGGACTGAAGTTGTTTGCAGTTCTCCTTTGGCTCAGGTAATTTACCACACTTGCTATAGAGTAATACTTAAGCATCGTATGAGGCATTGAGGCTCAAAGATACTGGATGGTGTCGAGGAAGTTGACTGCATCAGCTGAAGAGTGAGGACCACAGAGTCCTCACTTGTCACTTTGGGTTACATGCAACACTGCATGAGTAAAATTTTTACAGATCTGCCTCTGGGCCGGCTCAGAGTTGGAAGCCTAAACTGTGGCAGCCCCTTGAAGCTGGTAGATCCTCTGCTTCTGCTGCATGAGGCATCCTGGTCTGGTCTGCTAAGAGTTCTCTGAGCGTGAGTAACGTGCAGCAGTCGGCAGGAGTTAAGCACAAAGCCCGACCTCTACTGCCATTTCTATATAAAATAAAAATAATAATTTAAAAAACAAGAGGAGGTTTGAAGGTCCCACTTTTAGTATTATAGCTTAAAACTTAAGAGTTACCCTAGTGGCCTAGTACAAAGCCTATTTCCTTGCCTAAGGAGAAACTTGGGTTCTGAGCCCTGCTCATGGGATTTCTTTCTATATTTAAGTGTCTCTTAAATACAGGTCTAAGTAGGCACAGAACATCAGCTATGTTGAAAACATTTCTAATGAACCTTCAGGATTCAAGATGTTAGGAGATATTGTGTTGAGTATCGTTCCCTTTGGATGCCGATAGCCACTTCCTCGCTGACCGTGCTGAAGCCACCACCATTTTCTGGCGGTAAATCCTGTTGACTACCTAAACTAACCGGGCTTTGTACAGGGGGTTGAGGTTAAAGCTCTTATAGTCACAAGAGATCTGAATTAGCCTTAGCATTCTCCATCGCTGGCATTCTTCAAGAACGAGGTAATTTTAAAAAGAAAAGAGCTGTTCCCAAGCTTATCAGATGGGTTTTGAGCCATTCACCCCAACTCCAGGTAACACCGACTTAGTCTTCCTCAGTGTTATTTAGCAACGCGGCATATTTAGGGGGCAACAGAGAGTTGTAAACAAAGCAATAACGACTTTCCCACCTTCCATGGCTTCCTCCTCTGAGCTCAGAAGCCCTATTGTTAGTGTTGGCAGTTACACAACGGGGATGCTCCGTCCCGGCACACGCGGCCCTCACCGCCACCGGCCCACACAGGCCACAGGGCTTCCATGGCAGCTCCCCAAGCCCGTCCTGCTGGGACATCGCTGCGTCAAAGTCTCCCCCCAAACAATGGGCTGTTTGCTCTGGGATGGTTAGGAATTTTTTAAACTATTTCCTCCATGTGGCCGTGTTTATTTTAGAAAGGAAAAAACATGGACCTTGCTTGCTACCTGCAAGCCGTATCAGGAGTTCAAATGCAAGGAGGGACATTTAGAACATAACACCAATAGTGAAGCAAAATGAGACACAAGAGGAGGCAAAATGGTATAAAACAATAGAAAAACTGAAGAAACGTGCCAAAGTCAACTTTGAATTACAGTCTGGCATGCTCCCTGAATGTTAAATTGTGGAGCACAACAGAGCTTAGCTCTAATTTCTGCTGTTGCATAGGAGGCAGCAGCTTCAGTGGAGATGCCCCTCACAGGATCCGGTTCAAATGAGGTTTGAGCACATTTCTCAGAGTTTTGGGGTTCTGGAGACACCTCACTTGCAGGTTTACTGCCTGCTGCCTGCTGCCTTCGATTTCAGGAACTGCTTCTGAAGCAAGTTTTTTCGCTAGCTGATGGTGAGCCTGTGGCTGCACCTGCACATCGTTAAAGCTCTCCCAGCTGGGCAGGCTAAGGTGAGTGCTAGTTGGCTGTCAGGAGGGGGCCAGGGAAGCACGTGCTGCTCTCTTTTAGGGGTGAGCTGATGATAGAGCTGTGAGTCTTTTCCTTCTGCTCAGGTATAGTAGAAGCTTCTGCCTTCTTGCCTGAAGAAGAAAAGATTAAAGAAATTCAACTAAGTCCTGGGTTGTTGTTGTTTGGTTGAGACTAATCTGCATATATGCTTTTATTTATTTTTAGGTGAGCTGCTGTTTCTTCCACTAGCTAATAAACTAGGGAGATTAAAAAGAAGGGTTTTTGTTTGTTTTTTTCTGCTCTAAGAAGTTATATGTAAGTAGCAGTGATATGAATAGAGCTTTTATATGTAAGCTGTTTCAAATTTCTTTATAGTGTAGAATTAAAAAATTCCAATAAAAAAAGAACTGAGAACTCCTGGAAAACACTTCCAGAATCTCCGAAGGGAATAAAATGGAATATTTGTGGCACTCTTGCACCTTAATTTATCCAAGTGCTCAGGGGATTTCTTAAACAGAAATCTTGTTTTTTGTCCTGAAATTTCCTTTTTAGAAGAATAGCATTTGTTGTAAAAAACACACCTCTTTTGGGAGGGATACTTTAAATACTTTTAGCAGATTATTTTCTGATTGTTCTCTTTATATATGAACCATGTCCTTGCTTATTCCATCAATATCATCCATTTTCTACAAAAAATGTAGGGGTATAAAATGTAGTCAACGTTGGCCAAACTGCTGTACCGTAGGCATCATAATAATAGAGGTAACAGGATGTTCTGTGTTTAAGCAATGTGGAGAGGGAGTTTGCTGGTGAAGGATATGAAATCTCTCCTCCTAAAAGGATGCTGTTGAATATTTCAAAGTTTGGCTGCAGGATGAAACCTTAATTGAAGAAGCCCTACTTGCTTCCGCCATATGCTAGGGAACCTCAAAGAGTGCCCCTGCCTTTGATCTGTTTGTCCTATGCTTTCTTCTCAGTGGAAACACAAGGGTAAATTAAAAACTATGCTGAACTAGTCAGGGATGCATCTGGTAAGTTAAAAGACCATCTCTGCAAGCATCAGTCTGCTGTTGTTGTGGATTCAGTGGGGCAGAGGGTACTCTATAAAAGTAGAGAGAAATCAGATGTCAGCTTTGTTGTGTGAGAAGTGGTGCAGCACTTACAGTGTGGCATCAGTTTACAAAAAACAAACAAACAAAATACAGCTATTACTTGTCCATTGTTTGAAGATGCACTTTAGCTTTTTGATCCTAAAGAAATATGAAGTATTCTTCCATCTTATTTTTCTGAGTGTCCTAAGCAATATAGCAGTAAAAAAATAGAAGAATGAGAGGAGGTTTTTTGAAATCAAACTCTTTTTTTTTTTTTTTTTTTCCCCAAGCAGCAGCAAGAGGAAGAGTAGAAAGAATGGAAGAATGGTTGGTGGTTATAGGTTATCCCTTACTCCTGCAATAATAATGGGTAGTAGTTCAGCTGCTGCATGTGTCAGAAGTGGGTTTTCTCTTTGACCCTTATTTCATCCTTCCTTAAACATGTGTTCTTCATTACAGAAAGGTCAAGAAATGCAAGACTGCTTCAAAGTCTTTTGGGGCTTGGGGTTGTTTTTTGGGGTCTCCTATCGAGCCTGGAACTGCCAAAGGGAAAATTTTGCATGATTTGTTTTTTGTATTAAATATTAATTGCAAAATTCTAATTGTTAGAGTTTATAAACTGGCATGATGGGTTGCAAAGTTTTTGTAGGTCTTGCTTCTGTATTAGCTAAAGGTTTGCGTATTTACCTTCTTTCATGGCTGGTGGACTCTTAGTTACTGCTCCTTTCAAAATAGTGCGATGGTTTTTTGAGATATACGTAAAAATACTGCACTGGAAAATTGGAGACTAAAACGAATAACTCTTAGCTGAGCTGAGTGGTTCTGTTGTTTGAACCCGTCACTATGCCTGTGTTGTCACACCTAGGCCAGAAGTCAGTAGTGCTAGTACCAATGTTGCATATGGAAAATGAAGGTAATGCTACTATTAAAAGCTTGTTTTCTTTACTGCTGTCCTGAACTGGCCAGGAAACTGGAGAAGAGGAAAATATCTGTTGCTTTAGGTTGATTAAATCTCAGGTGCTGGCTGCTTTTTCAATCAGGTGAGGGTACATGTTTCCTGTTTGCTTCCCAGAGAACAGAAACAGGACACAGCTCCAGCTGCTGTGTACCTTCTTGGCAACTGTTCATAGGTGTTACAGCAACTCGTTGCAGAGTTAGGTTTGTTTTGTTTTGAAGAGGTTTTATTAAAGGGATGCCTGCATTTTATATGATACAGTAATGTTTCCATATGAGTGCTGCATTTAGAAAGTAAAAAGGTCAGGCATGATTGCATGCCGTGTCTTGTCACAGAGTCAACTGCTGTGAGCTCTGTCTTTTCAATATTCACTAGATTTCATCAAGAATATTGCACTCTTGAGCACACAAGGTAAGGATTTTAATTCTTTTGTTGTGTTGGGATTTTTCTTTCTGCACAAGGAAATGAATTTCTGTCTAGAACCCAAAGCAGTTCTCCCAAGTGACTTCTCCAAAAGAAACCAGCCTAACTGTGTTATTGGCTGTTTTCCTTTTGATCGCTGGAAAATGAGCTTTGCTTTCCCTTTGCCAATGAAAGCTTTCTCTTTTCTTGAGGGAACTGTGGAGTTTGTTGAAGCTCTAGAGACTGAAAGGATTTGCAATGGGAAAAATTAAGATAATGTTTTCAGAAAGCTTAAGTGAGGGGAATGGTGCATTTTGAGGATTGCTTGAAACTTTTTCTTTGTTTTTTTATGCCTTTGCCTTGAATGGAGCCTTGGTGAGTTGCACAGCTTTCGTTGCCCACAAAAAAATCCAAATCACGAGTCAAAACAAAAACTGTCTTGAAAAATAAGAAGCCATTAAGAAGGCAATCTTCAACTTTCTTGACAGTTGGATTTTAACCATTTTAAAAATGTAAGCTTACAACAATATGGGTCAGATTATTTATTTATCTTCTTGAAATGCAAGATGAAAATCTCATTTGGTGGCTTGTCTCCAGGAGACAGTACTCCATCTACTTTTAAGGAAAGCAAAAAACACACTGCATCATTTACAACAGAATTGTAAGAGCTACTATTAGTGGAGCTGCTTTTACTACAGTAAAGCTGTAGTAAGCATGGCGAGGAAGAGCTGCTAGCCAGTGCAGGAGGGAGGCAAAGTCTGCAGAGTCCCTGGGTGAAAAGAAGAACAAATCTGAGGTGGCTTCAGACAGGAACTGGCACTTGCATAGCACAGGTGAGACTCAAGCTTCATCTCTTCAGTCGCATGTGAAGGATCTTTCCTACATTCCCCTCTGTAAGATGAGGGCTCTCTGACGTGATGGGAAAGCTGGATTTCTTTATGTTGGGAGCAATGAGTGATCTTCTGATACTGAAATATCACAACTAACTTGTCATTACTAAACAAAGCACTAAGCTAAGAGATAGAAAGCATCATTTCATCTTATTTATCTCAGGTCAAAAGAGGGTTTCCCTACCTTTCTCTCCATCCTGTTTGCTCTTTCAGGATTTGGGGGAATGGTGATTTCTGCAGATGTTCTTTTCCTTTCCTTCCTTTTACAGCATTTATCTGTGTTCATCAGTGTTAATGAGCACTTGATATTTTTGTTGGAACCACTTTTCTCACAGTTTTTGACCTGAAAGTTTTTCTGTTTCCTGAGTATCTTGTGAACCTGGAGAACAATTATACTGTGCTCTTGCAGAGTCATAAAGAGGGTTTCCTATCACTAATGAAGTTTTATTTTATGTTTTGACTGTAAATATAGTTGTGAGTGTGAGGCAGTACTTCATTTTTGTAGCAATCTGTGTTCTTGGCTTTTTTGAAGAGTGTGTGTGTGTATATAGACCTTTTTAAAAAATACAAATAGACCTTTCTTCCTCAAGTTTTTATCTTTTATAGCTTTTACTGCCATTTTGCTACTTTTATTAGTTACTGTTCAGTTTTTCTTTCTGTTACTATTAAGCTTCACATCCATTTCTTTTTTTTTTTTTTTTCCCACTTGCTCCTTTAATTCCATTGCTTCTGTATCAATGGATCACCCGCTCTTGTGCTTTTGAATTTCCAGTTCTATCTTCTGTCTAATGTCAGTGGTGATTTTGCTTCTACTTTTAATTACAGTTTGCAGCTTTAATCAGGTTGTGGTCTTTGATCTACTGAATTTTGAATACTGCTGCTGACAATACCAGTGCAGAGCCAGGAATTTTACTCTCTCACTCTCTGTGCAATCTGAGTAGCCCTTCCTGATTTTCAGATGTTTGATGCTGCTCCATGGAGTTAATCCATTTCTTGGTTGGCTTTTGCAGATGTGGGTAGACAGAAATGCAGGATAAAATGTTGAACAGCTCCTGCATAATTAAATTTGATCTGAAGAATAGTCCAGTTTTTATGACTCTGTGAAAGGAGAAGCCACACTACATCTTGCAGCACAGTGTAGCACAGACCTATAATTTAATACTTGGGGGAACTTGTTTAGAAAGGGCATGCAAATAGAAAACCATAAACTGATTAAAATTCAGTCCACAGAGCACCAAAAGGATTCCATTTTGAAATTAGGGATGGAAGTGGATGTGTGATTATAGACTTCCCCTTTAAAATATGACAGGAGCTTGGCCATAGGATCCTAGGTGTATGGTGGCCATACAAGAATTAATGAGGTCAGAGGAGTAAGATCCCTCATACTGAGGTATTTCTTTGACAGTTACAGAAGTTTTGTTTTGCTTTTGTTTTGCCTTCTGAAAACCTGGTGTGAGGTGTGTTGTCTTAAAATATTTGAAGTTTATTATTATCATCATACAGTACCACATAGCACCTCTAAGATGTGATTCCTTGGTGTCTTTCCTTATGCTTTTTTCTGGCACTGTCTCTTTATAAGATATTGCACCATTTGTCCTGTTAATTGGACAGCCTCTTTAACCTTGTAGTTCTCCAACAAATACCAGTATTACCATCGTGCCTATTCTAGTGCAAGAGTGTCTTTACTCGCAGATTATTGCCCTTCTCAGAACAGGTGTTTTGATTGCATGTGCTTGTTTAAATTCAGATTGGATGCAGTTTAGAGGCCTTTTTTGATGGCTTAACACACAAGCTGAACATTGCTAAAGATGTTTCAAAATGGATTGATTTTGTTGCTGCCTTGAGCTTTAACAAACTGGCAAGGATTATCAAAGAAAGCTGCATAATAGATTTATAGAAACACATGTGTGAGTACATATATATAAAGTGATTATAAATTCATTTTTAAAGCTTTAGAAATTAAGAATTTAGATTTTAAGGCTTTGATGTAATCCAGATGAAATTGTAAATTTTGAAGGCTTGATCACTTTAAAAAGAATGAAACCTTTTCTTGGCATTCATTCTTTGAAACACCGTGAAGAAGGATTAAAAGGAGAAAATGAATAGTTTAAGTAGTCTAATATGCTAAACTAGATGCCAAGAGATGAGGCATTAAATTGCTTAATGTCTTTAAAACTTCACCCAATTATAAGTTCTATAGTTACATGTGGGAGTAAGGGTGTATTTTGCTAGGGTGGCGGGGTGTTTTAGAGTGATAGCACATAGACATTATGCTAAATAGATAATACTGTAAGCATATCTTTTTGTCATGCTAAATTAGCATTGCATCATTTTTTTAAAGCAAATCATTTTTTTTTGCTACTAGTGTACTGCCTGAAGGAAAAATATATTTATTAGCTTTAATAGAGACCTTTCCCAGAAGGTTGCAGGAGTGCAGCAGCATGAGGGTATCATATGCTTTACTAAGCAGGTACCTTATTGTGCACTTGAGTCACAGAGTCCCCCTGTGGGTTTCCTAAAGCTAAAATGACAGTCTTGTACCCTTAAGTGATGCTGTTTGCATGCTCTTTAAAAAAAAAAAAAAAAAAATTTTTTTTTTTTTTTCTCTCAGTTCTCTGTGGTCTTTCAGTGTTTCAGTTGCAGACCCTGCTAAGGTGTCAGGGTGAACTAAGTTGGGTATGGATTGTAGGTGAAGTTGAAATAAATTTACACATATGTATGCACTTACATACTCATGAATCCACGGAGTTTTTTTGAGATACAGATAGAAATAGATTTGCCCCCAAGTCTTGTTACTGACCTGTGTTCCCATATATTGCAGCTTTGCTGATCAGCTGTGTTTAAACAAAGGGCGGGAAAGGCTTTTTTGTGTTTCAGCCCGTGTGGCGGTGGCGCTTGTTCTGAAGCGCTCGCCAATGTGCAACCATGAAACAGTGCTCCCCCCTCCGAAACAGAGTGCTGAACAACCCTGCCGTCGGTTGCTGGTCGGGAGCAAGAGGATATTTCATACCCTGTCCCAGGGAAGCGGGTGCTGTGTCTAGCCCAAGGAGATGTTACATTTTTTTATACTGAATGGAACTGTTAGGAAAATACATCTTTACCTGAAATATCATATAGCCAGCAACTGCTGTGGCCACTTTTCTCAAGAGATAGAAAGTTCCTATTGCTGGGTTTGAATTCCCCCAGCACAGTGGGGTCGGGCTCATGATCTCCTTTATACTCTTGCATTCTCCCGTGTGGTGTTCACTCAAGGAACACCCCGAGCACAGAAAGTGAGAGGGGAAGGTCTGTTTCGTTTGTTAATCTTTAAGGATGGTAGGATTAAAATAAATGGTGTTGTATTTGAGTAGCCATGATCACTATTAGATCTCTTGTTGCCCAGGGAAAACAAATGTGAGTATGGATTTAGGAGACTTGAAGGCTGGAAAGAAGCCAGGTGAAAGCCTGGAGATTGCCTGTGTTCTAGACCGAGAAACCTACTTGTCTTTAAACAAGTTCTTGACTTTCTCCTGAATCGTTTGTTAGCTCCATGGTTGGCTTTGCTCTGAAATCATAAGATAGAGCCTATTCTGAGGTGCCTGCCTGTGCAGTATACAGCATATACAGGGATTTATACTTCATTTCTATCTTGACCGTGAGGGCAAACGTGGGCAACACACTGTAGATGCTGCTTTTCCTCCTTTACGTTCCTGATTTCCTCTCGAGGGAGTAGCCAGCTTGCCTGAATATCAGGTTCCTGTATCTTACTGAATGGATGTCATGGGAATGATAACACTCTGGAAGAGGTGTAGCTTCTCTCTCACTTGGTTTTAACCTGTGAATGAAGCCTGCAGAACGCTCTCCCCCTCTCTCTTCATGTTTGGAAAGCACCTCTGTGACAGCTTTATCATAACATAAGACTTCGGATAACAAGAGCTATGTTTTCAGTGGGCTGTGTGGCAGGTGCAACTTAACTGCTGTTGCTACCAACAGTAATATCAGCCAAGCGTAGTGCGGAGGAAATATTTGACACCAGCTTCGACCTGTTAAATAAAAGATGAATGTTGGTGTGTTCATTTGTATATGGTATATCTTATATGGGAGGATTCCTAATTGCTATAATATGTTGTGTGTGTTTGTTTTCCCTGGACCCATGTTGCAGGGCAAGATCTGGAAGTACGATTTGATGGATTATGATCTCTATCTAAGGACTATAATTGAGCATCTTTATCTAAAAGCATTCACTTTCCCAGGTGGTTCAGGTGACATGTCTGGAAACCTGTTAAGCTTCAAGAGGAGGGTGTATGGACTTAGGAATGAAATGTAGATCCTGTTTCTGGCTTTGCCACGAGTGCTGATATATGATCCAAGATGAGTCACTTACTCTGTCTCAGTTTTCACGTATGTGATGGAACCAAGAGCATTTACGTGACTTAGTGTGAAAACTAATTCAGTACTACTTGATAACTCTCTTCAAAATCAAATATTCTAATAGCTGTTCTGGATCTTACAAGATCATTGTCAAATATGTTTTAATGAGGGATATCGCTTTTAAATCTGCCCTTACTTCGAAGTACTTGATATTATTCAGCAAAAAAAAAAAAAAAAAAAATTGTAGTTTGACATATTACAAACCGTAACAGAGAAAGCTCAAAAGGAAATAGCAGAATTTACAGTAATCTGCTTAAGTTGTATACTTCAGATCATATTTTAATGCCATGTACTTCATAGGCCTGTTTATCCAGATGATTGATTTATTTTAACCTAGCTAATAGGCTTGGGATTAACACTTGCTGCCCTGGGCAGGATGGGAGGTTGGAAGGCAAATGTGGAACACTTCAGCAAATAATTTGTGGTACAGTCTCTAGGAGAGAGCCTGGACTTCTGAAGCTAAAATTGAGTGTTCCCTGACTGTAAGTGGGATTTTGAACAGATACAACCATGGATCTAAGCCTCTTACCCTTGCTGTCCTCTTTCCTTCCCTTTTTAGGAAAGGGGCCTTAAAACATCATAAAGTGGAGAAAAGCAGTGTGTTTTTCATTGCTGTTGCTCTCATTCATCAGTTTGCTCTTTAGGTACCATCAATCCAGACTTCCTAATACAATCTCGAGTGTTTCAGTCATGCAGGTAGTCCCTCACTCAGTTATTTTAAAGACTCAAGTGAAGAAAGGCTGTTGAGCATTACTACATCAAAGATTGCATGGAATATTTACGCAGTTGTTGTCATCACCCATTGCCTTAATTCCCTATTTTCTGTGGAAAAAAAAAATTACATTTTTCTAGTAATGCAGTTTCGTTTGTTTAGACACAGTCCCTTCTTGGAAGTTCCTGCTGCCCTTGATGAACTTTATAAGGAACTGGCACTTAATGGCTTTACCACTAAGAAAAATGTCCGAGTTCATTTCTGTCAAAGATGCAAGGGTGGGATTTCCCTCTCAAATGTGGAACGATTGATGCGTTTCTGAGGAACTTACTAATCAGAGCCTCATTTGAAAATGAAAATCTGTCCTTGGGGCAGCTAATTTCCTTGTGTGAGAAGAAGCTGGGGTGGGGAAGGTGATGAGGATGGATTAACTGCATAGGTTATCATTTGTTAAAACTGGGGCTCCTAAAGGGAGGTTCTTGACATGCAACAGTATAAAATATTTTTTTTATTGCATTCCTTTGTTCTGATTTGAACAGTAAATTTGTTCACCCTTAAACTAAGTAGATTCAATCTAATGCATGCCAGCAATTTATACAGGAGGGCAAACCTTAACCACTGGAAGTAAACAGCTCATGCTTTGGAGGACCTCCTATCCTGCTGAGCGGCACGCTTGCACTGCATGTAATTTGAAGAAGGGTATTGTGTCCCTGCTAGCTTGGCTTTGACTGAAAGATGGAGTTTTCTGCCTGCTTTGTGTTCTGAAGACAGGGTCACAGATAAATAGACCACTGTCTACTGAACTCTTTTGCACTGCATCGGTAGCCGCACTATGACGTTAAGCCCGATCTCCTTGCTCTACAATGATATTGCTGAATTGTGGCTGCTTCTGAAGAAAAGCACAGGTGTGTCTAGTTTTTCAGTCTTTCTTAACTGCATGGAGGCGATAATGTCCTACTGAGCAAAATAAGACATGTTTTTATACAGAAGCAGAAGTTGTACTCATCTCTGCGTACACTTACACCTGAATATAGTTTATTGCTGTGTTGTGTGTGTGAATTTAGTATATCCTTTTATTTGCTCATGTATTTCTCAGTATATCAGACTTATCCACTATTTCTGTGTGTATATGTGTAGGTTTTTTTGTTTATGTTTTTAATACATTATACTTTGTTTAAATAAAAGATGATACAATGATGCTGGTGATCAGAACCACTGCAAAAGCTTGCAAGGAGAACTTGCTATGGCAAAGAGCCATCCTGTAGTTCTTGAATATAGTAGGCTTTAATTTTCAGTGCACTTCATGTAAATATAAAATATGTAATTAGAGTTGAGGGTGCAGTTTGGCATCCCCAGTTGTTAGTATAGGAGAGTTGATCTAAAATGCATTATTTCTTAAATTCCTTCAGTCAAAGCTTTCTATAGGAATCTTGTTTCTGTTAAGATATAAATGAAACAGTGGAGATATTATTTGCTGTTAATAGTGCAGCTACAGTCCATTGCAAAACTGAAAGCGTGTTTTGTGGAATAGGGACAAGTAAAAATTGCTTCCTTATTCTGGTGATTGAATTCACATCTCCAGTTCTGTTTTCTGTTTCTTGGTAAGTGTGACTATTGCAGAGGAATAGTACTGAGTAGATGGACTGGTGTCTGACCCTTCTATGTCGTTGCTTTTGAAATGTCAGGTGAAACAGGTATGTAAGGAATGGGTATTCGGTTTAGTATAACTAGTTAATTATCAGTACGTGAATCTTTGGGTGCTTTGCTTCTCAGTTGTGCTTCGTGTTACTGTGGGTGATACAGAAAGAGGTGCTGACCAGAGAAATGAGGCTAGCTGGGTTAAGCGTGGAGGGTTAATCCCGGTGAGGAACTTCTGGTCTCTGTGTGCTGAGAGGGAAGAGGCAGATAGAGAAAACAGCTGATTTTTATATGGGCAAGAGGGGATTTCTGTCTCAAACTAGAGAACTGAGAAATATTTGTGTTAAATAAGATGATTTCTTGTGGCTCAACATGTAGCTATGCTGGGACTATGTTGTATAAACTGTCAAGTTAATAACGGGGCGGGGGGGATTGGTGGTTTAAAAGTGTAATTAATTACTGAGGCTTAATTTAAGTGGGGTATGGCATGATACAAACATGTTGGCAAGGCTGTTTCTGCTAACAACTGCCAAGACTTGATTTTTTTCATCTGTTGTTTGCCACTGCCTCTTGTGAGTGTTAAGGGTGACACAGTTGACCCTTGTGAGCTCCCTGTGAGCTGTTAAAAGATTTAGGCTCGGAGCTTCAGAGTGGGCAGAGGTATCATCTCGTTCTATGCTAGTGTTTTTTGCTTTCCTCCTCGAGAGCTATTTGGAGCATTTTGGTGTTTACAGTCAGTAAAGGCGAGAGAGCAGAAGCAAAGGAGGGGCTTTGGGTGTCTGCCTGCCTGTTCTCCACCCCCTGAAAACTTCTAGGAAAAGCAGCATCTGGTCGGGAGACCCTGTGTCAGTGCATGTCAGGTGGTAAAGGTGGGGAGATGTGAAAAAGGATGAACACGTGGTGGGTTTAGGAAATGGTCCTGGGTTGCAGATAAACAGAATCAGTTCTCTAACCTGCTTAAAGACTTCTTCATTACTGTGAGCATTAATAATTCTCTCTTTTTTTCAACATTAGAACAGGTGTGAAAACACTTTCCCTCCTGTGGGTATGTTGCACGTGGACGGGAAAAAAAAAATGGTATAGAAGTTGCATAGTGAGGTTTAGAGTGGTCACTGTCTCATGCTGCTCTGGATTCACCCAAGTTCACAGGCTCTTTCCAAGGAGCAAGATCAAGTGGAGAGCTCCTCTTGGCAATTCCCCTGGTTTTCTGCTGGGGAGGGGGCACTTGGCAAGTTTGGAGTGGAAGCAGAGGTCTTCTGTGTTTGACTGTAATGGGGGTAATGGCCCTGAAACGTGGCCGTTACGCTATAGCTTAGTCGCTGTGGAAGTGGCCTTCCCTCGGCTTTTGGAGTCAGACACAGCACGTGGGAGAGTCACATGCTGGGGACAGATGGTACAGTGGGTAAGCGTCACCTTTTGCCTCATCTCTGCGTTAAGGGCATACTAGAGCTTTATCAGAAACGAGGAAAGCAAAGCAAGCCAATACCATGCTTGTCTGCCCACGATACCGGTGTGGCGTCACCCCGCCAGACCGCAGCCCTACAGCTGGAAAGGATCTGCTGTTGGTTGGGTGACAGTTCTGCATCCTGTCGAGTTGTTAATTTGAGACATGGGGATGTAACTTTCTGGAGGGCTGTGAACAGTTCTTGGGAAACAGATAATTGGCGGGAATCATTTTAGAAAACACAGTTACTTCATTGTGCCTCTTTCATATTTCCTCTTTCCTTGCACTTTGGAAACAATTTTTGTTCATTGTTTTGTTCTTTTGGAAAATTGTTATTTGGATAATATATGACTTCGTATCACACTTTAGCCTGAGATAAGGCAGGTGTGTCTATAACTTAATTTTACACTTTTCTGAATTATTTTTTTAAAAGTTGATATACTGAATATTGTTCAGTTAGCTCTAAAACGGTGATAGTTCTTTTGGATATTTCTTCTTGCTTTCCAGGATTACGAGCTGGGCTGGGGGACTTCCTAACCAGGGATTCCTTTAGAATCATAGAAAAGCTTAGGTTAGAAAAGATCCCTGGAGGCAGCCTAGTCCAGGCTTCTGCTCAAAGCAAGGTTAACTTTAAAGATAGAGCAGGTTGCTCAGGGACTTGTGCAGCAGACAAGTCTGACTCCAGCTGAGTTTTCGGCATCTGTAAGGATGGAGATTCCTTGGCTACTCTGAGCAGCCTGTACATTGCTTGGCTTTTCTCATGGTGACATTATTTTTTTTGCCTTGTATCCAGTTGGAATTTCCCATACTGCAACTTGTAGCTGTTGCCTCTCATCCCTTTCCTGTGTGAAGCTTGCATACAGAACAGATCCTAGTCTATGGCTGTCCTAGTAAGTATTCGCATCCTTTAAAAATAAATTGAATCCTCCAGACTTCCACATCGTTCCGTAGCAGGCTCAAAGGAACCTCTATTCATTGGGATGAAGGGCCAAGTCTTCTAAAAAAAAAAAAAAAGGGGGGCAACCTTGGGGATCCTGCAAGTTCTGCTTGTCGAATGAAATGGCAGATGAGATTCCCCACCAGTAGTGAAGGCCAAAATCAAAGTTTGCTCTTGTTTCTTCCATGCACATTCTGAGTATGAGAGTGTCCGTCTCTCAACACTATATTGTTATTTTGAAGGGAGTCTTATTTTTTTCTGCAAATGCTTTTGTTGTTGCTCTCTTCAGACATGTCTCTGGATACCAGATCCAATACTGGGATTGTTTTTCTTGTGCAGGGCTCTCAGAAATGTAGCAATATTGTGTTAGTTTTGTGCAAAGGGGCCAAAGCCTTTGGGAATGAGCGCCTTACCTCCTACCGCTTTTTTAAAAAGACCCTGGCCTGTGTAAACCTTGGGTCCACAGAGGTGATGGAATTGCAGCAAATGGTATTTAATGTCTTGGTAGGTATTCTGATTTCCTATTTTTTGTGCTTAGTTAAATGAGGGAAAAACTGCAGGGTCATCCAATTAGAATAAAAGAAGGATCCATTTCCTTCTCGGTTTGAATTTAGGAGATATTTGCCGATTTGAAGTTCTAAGGAAAGATTTCATATTTTGTTTAAGACAATTTATGGAGCATAGTTTCTGTTAACCTTAAGAAATTGCTGTTTGTATCTTTTAGTGTGCAGTAGTATTCATTTTATACCTGGCACACAGCACATACTCAGGGTAATTTCTGCTTCAAGAAACTTGAGCAATTTCTCTGCATCACCAACAGAGCAGATTTTTTTTGAGAGAGTGCTCCTGATATTCTTTGGAACTGAAATCCAGCAAAACCAGCTCTCAAAACAGAGGTAACATCTGGTTGGATTATGGCTCTCATGGAAGCAGAATCTTTTTTTTTTTTTTTTTTCTCTCAGATGAGACACAGAAATAGTTCCAAAAATATATCTCTCTCCATTTGTCTTGCACAGCTGTTTTCCATCTGCAATCTATCTGAATGCTTGTCTGCTAAACTAGGCCTTCATTTTAGCGGGGTTTGATTTAGTCATTAAGGCAGTGTGCTGAATTCTCTGATTAGGTAGTGAATAGGTGTTTGAGACCTGAAAGAGGTGAAACTGCATCTGTAAGACAAAAGAGGGGAAGAATAATATTTTGTATTATGCCTCTAGCATGTTCTCTCCAAAATGCTGCCTGTCAGCAGCAGAGCGGACTGTATTACATTAAAGGACTCATTCTCTGCGTGTGAGAGATACTGAACTATTATTTGTTTTACCTGTAGCAGTTCATATTACCAGTCTTTTGAAGATATGTGTGTATGGATTAGACTTGTTCATGAACCACTGGTGCCTTGCTGCCTACTATCATTGAGAAGCTGAGAGTCACCTACTGAGCTCCATCATCTCTGTTGTAAGGTGGGGCAGTCATTTGGTTATAAACTCATCAGCCCCTCCTTTGTAGATCAACTGCAGTCATTCCCAAGTACTGGAAAGTTTACAAATAACACTAGGTAAATGTTTGTCAGTTAATAACTAACAGTTGCTATCAAATAAGTCACTTGGTAAATACCAAGCTCTTGCTTCACACTTCCTCACATCCATAGTGTTCTTTATGTTCTCCGTTTGAAACATAAATCTACAGTTCTATGGAGAAGAGCATTGGAGAGCCATAACATATATTCTTGATTATCCCTTCTTCATATTGCTGAAACCATCGTAGTTTTCAGCATCGTGGCCCAATTCTGTGATTAACTTTCAGTCCTGTTTCCAGTGTCTCATGCACAATGCTGTGCATGTTCATGCTCTAGCCATGTGTATTTGTAATTCTTCTTGAGCAGATGGAATTATAACTTCTCTTCAGGATAGATGTGTACCATAAACAATAAGATTTAACCATTTTTGTTACATAATTTTTTCTTAATCAAGTGTGAAAGCGTGACTTATCACACCTTATCGTGCCTTGAAAATGTCATGCAAAACTAGTGTTTTGTTTAGCAGAAATTCCAAGTATTCATGCAGCTAGTCCTGTCTGTGTGTGTGTGGTGGGTTGTTGTGTGTGTGTGGTTTTGTTTGTTTGTTTTGTTTTTTTTTACTTTAAAAGAAAGGGAGTAGGAAAAAAAAACTTTGGGATATGCTTCAAGAAATGTGTTTTTCTGGAGAGAGAGAGAGGGTTGAAAGCAGCTGGTTTTAATGGAGAACACCATTGGTCTCGTTGCCTGTAGAGAATTCTGCTGTATGTGCATGAATTGTGTGACTGCATCATTATTTTTAAGTCACATTGAGGATAAGTCCTCTAAATTGCATTAAGTTCTTTTATTCACTGTTGGGTTTGCTAGTTTATTTATAAGATCATTTTCACCCCTCCTTTCAGTGCTGTATTACTTGAGAGCACAATCCCCATAATGATTTTCTCTGAGCATTAAATCTTATTACAGGCAGCCAGCAAAATCTAACACTTTATTTTTGTTCCATTGAGGCCTGTTTGAATGAGACACATCTAGGTCAATCTCCCTTCCTCTTTTGAGGACTTGCTTAAAGAACACTTAATGATGCTTAGTCTATACCCAGTATTTCTGCATTTTAAAACTGTGTCCTTGCTTTTTGCAAGATTTGCTTCTTGCGGGTGACTTTACATCTAGTTACATACTTATTTTGATACTATATACTGACTATGAGTAGTTCTTAAAATGGTGTTTTGCTTTACTAAGCATTTCCTAAAGCGCTAGTTTGCACATCTAACTCTTATTTCTTAAACTACACTGCAAGCACAGAAGAGGGTTTAGTAGAAGGCACAAAATGGATTCTTTGCATCTCTTCAGATATCCTGGAAAGATTGCTGCTGTCTTACTAGTGACAGATGCCGTATTCACCATGGGAATCTTTGTTTTAAGGTAGTAAATCTATGTGACAGTGTTGCTGTTGTCTGTCTTTGCAAGTCCTCTTTGCTGCTGACGGGAAGTTATGCTGTAATATGACTGTGTGTTGTGCCACAGTGCTCCGTTGTCTCAGTTTGGGATGGAAGCAATTATAATTCTTTGAAATATCATGAAGAACATCCTTCTCACTAAAACAGACTAGATTCACGTGAACACTGTATAAAACAATCTTGCCAAAGTAATTGGATATTGGATGATCATTGTAACTGGTAATACTTTCAGCTTTTTTAGAACAACTTCAGCACTTTTTTTTGCTCCTTATCTGATTTATCTTGTTTTGAATTTTCTTCAAGTATAAATACATACTAGATCTTGTTGTTGATATCTAGACTGACTTCACAATTACTATATAGCCTTCCACTGTCTACAAATTAACTGGTATTTGGTCACTCTTGCAAGCGTGTCAGTGACTTCTGGGAAGTTCTGATGCTGCAGGCTATGTGTGTCAGGTGGATGGGGATGATAGAGCAGAAAAGGACCAAGATGGGGTTTGTCACACCCACAGGGCCTTGCAGGACCTCTTACTGTAAGTAGAAGAGAGGGTAATGAGTGGAACAGTTTTCTGTGAGGTTTTTGCTTTGAGATGGTATCAGTTAGGCAACTTAAAACTGAGAATCTTTTCCATGTTCAGAGGAAGCAAATGAGTTAAGCCCAGTACATGTTTTGATATGGATGTTAAGTGGCCAAATTCAGAAGTTTTGGAGAAGCGCTTGAAAGAGAACAAAATGCTGGTTGGCTGACAAAGTGTGCTGTTAAGCAGTTATATTGCAATCTGAATCAAGAAAACAGGAGTTATGCCTATTTAGCTATTGTGCCAGGAGGCAGCACTGCTGTTGGTTGCAGTGCAACTCGAACTTCGCTTGTCTTCCCCCACCCCCTTAAATGAGAAGAATCAGTACTAACTTGCAACATGAAATTGGCCATTGTCCTTTTGGCCTGTAGACACAGAAACAGATGGACAATTTTTGATTGTGATAACAGGAAGCAAGAATTACTCGACTTGAACAATTTACATCAATAGCCACCGTCTGTGTAATACAAGGAGGTTTTGTTTTTCCTTTCCCTCAGCCTCTCCGGCCACACTGCAACTGTGTGTCTCCTAAGTACCATCCACGGTAACGTTTCAGTAGAAACCTGTTTGCTTTTCAACATATCACTTGAAGGAGTTCTGTGGTGTTGTTGGGTTTTTTTGTTTGTTTGTTTGTTTGTTTTTCCCCAGGAATGGCTAAATGTGCAGGCTACTTTAGTTAAATGAATGCAATTGTTAAATACTACCAGAATTTAGGGACTTTGAAAAATGCTACAGAATCATGAGCGTCTGGTAGCTGGAAATGTGGAGAGAAGGGGGACGTTACTTGAGCAAAGTTTTATCCTGCTGTTTGCCGCCTTTACTGAAGAAATCCCTCTTCTCTGTGCCTGCTGTTCCCTTTTACCTGCTGTCACAAAAGGCACAGCCATAGGATTTTTTGTTTTTTAAGCCTTCTGTTTTTTTTTTTTTTTTCCATCTTACAAATTTCCTCTTGTTCTCTGTCTTCACACACCCAGACCATCTTCTCGGGTTTGCAGAACAGCTAAGTGTGAACTGCTAGAGCAGTAAGAGTTCTGTGACAAGGCTTTTCTTGCAACCTGGGTACAGGGGAGTTGAGGGGGAGAAATGCGTGTTGTGGGTGTGTGGTTTCTTTTTCTGGTTGTTTTTGGTTTTTTGTTATCCCAAATGCTTCTGTTGCCGGTGTTTGTATTGTCTTGTGGATTCATGTTGGTTTGCAAATCAGCAGGTTGGGGAATCTCCTTTGATGTTACCCACTGGCTCTTCTTGTTTTTCAGGTTAAGCTGCTTAATGTGTGTTGATTAATCTTTAAAACTGAAGAAAGGAGGAGAGATGCTCATTTTAATATTTTATAGTTCTTAGGAAATAACTATCTGCTGAGACATCATCAGATGCCTGTCTTCCTCCCCCCCTTCACTGAGATGCAGAGCTAGCTGCAGGTGAAGCCTCAGTACCATTTCAGTGTGCATGTGATGCTTTTATTTAATGTGGCTAAACCTGTTGGAAAAATGGAATATGGGAACAGTTGCTTAGAATTGGACTGAGGATACCTGGATAAAGTTTCTTCTCTTGAGATGTGTCATGATCTCTGTTAAAGATCCAGATATTCAGGAGTTCTGATGCTCTAATGTAAGAGTCATCCAAAAATCACTTGAGTAGTAGCTATTTCGGTCTTATGGACTTGTTATAGGGGAAATGCCAGTCATAAGACTTCAGGTTTGGTTTTCTTTGGCAATTCCACTTCCAAGTCTTGACTCAGTAAGATCCTTGCTTGTCATAGAAAATATGTGAGATCACAACCTGGCCTAGTGTAGCAATAGCTATAGAGCCATTCTTTGTCATTGTCTCCTATGGTAAGACTTTTAAATTATTCCCCTTAACATGAAGGGAACCAGAAGCCATATATAAAATAAGCTGATATTGGTAATGCCACAGAAGTGGAATTTCTATAAGGCATGATTTTTTTTTTTTTTTTTTTTTTTTTTTTTTAAAAAAAGGGGCATCTCAAAGCTCTCTTCTATGCACCGAGACTCTTAAAAAGGAAGCTGGCGTTTCTGAGCAGGAGACGAAATGGGAAGTGTAGTTTAATTGTGAGCAGTTAAGCCATTATGGTACAATTCTTACATACCTGTGTTATTTTAAATATTTATTGGACATCTTATGCTAAATGAGGTTATGTGGTGTGCTGGTTCCTTTATTTCTAACTGTAAAACTATATTATAAATTGCCAACTTGTATTTTCCTGGTTGCCTGCAATATTTTAGTTTACCAGAAACCAACAAGCTGAAAGCAATCTTCTATGCAGGTAATAACTTTCCTGCAAATACTCTGTACTGAGAGCTGTATTCTGCATGAAAATTCCTGAGAATTTATTACTTGTATTCTCAGACCCCTAGTTTGGATAGCATTGCAGACAGGTAAAATGGAAATCTTTCTGAAGATATTTTGGACTAGTGAGATTTTAATCTATGAACACTTACACAAGCTGCTTGTGACCAGCCCAGTATGGTTACAGGTAGCACCTAGATCAAAATAATGCAGTCGGCAAGTGCTCTGATCATCTGAACGTACGGAGCAGCAGACCTTACAAGCATCATGACTACGCGCCACTTAAAAACATATGGCCCTGTTTGCAGACTCAACTGCCCACAGAAAAAACAGCATTGGACTGCGGAGTTCCCCTGGCTTTTTGACTGGCTAAGTAATTTTGTGTGCCGCCTGCCGAGGGGAAGAGGACCGTCTTCCCCAGCTCTGCTGCCCTGGCCCTTTCCACCTCAGGAGTTACTGTGGTGAAGCTGACTGTTAGTGATGGTGGTCGGGGGGCAAAGAGGAGGAGGAAATGAAAGGTTTGCCTTGGGGCCCAGTTTCCCAGCTGAGAGGGATAAAGGGGCTCTCCTCAGAGTCATTATCTTGGGTTTATAGTTACCAGATGGGAAGCTGCTTTGAGAGAGGTGTGTGGTTTTTTTTTTCTTTTTTTTTTTTTTTTTTTTTCCTTCAAATGAAGCCCACCCGCTTCCCCCCCTGTGTAAAAGGCATTTAACTGTTTGGGTGGGTAGGCCCTTCCAGAGAACACACAAAACTAGTTGAGAAAAAGACACATTTCTCCAATTTAAGGCATGGGTTTCATAGAGAAGGCAGTCGTGTCTTCGGGAAAATCTTGCTGACTGAGCAAGAAAGAGGAGAGGAGAAATGATTTGTGGTTTGCTTTATGGTGTGTTACTGGGGTCTGTGCTGAAAGACATAATTGTGTCCATATGCGCGTAAAAGTACAAACAGTTTCACTTTCATTTGGATATAAAGCGATGGATATAAGTTGTTCTTGTTTCTGTTTTTTTGTTTTGTTTTTTTGTATCCAGTGCTGCTCAAAGGGTGGTGCAAGTCCAGCTGGCTCAGTGGGAGTTGGGTTAAACCCCTTACAAGAGGATGATGACCCATGTCAGGAGACTTTCCTCAGCATCTTTCCTCTTGAGGCTTGTTCAGCCTCACCTCCTGTGTTGTGCTGTGGGCCAAGTCTTCTGCTTCCTTGTGGCAGGCAAACTCCTAACCAGGATCGGTTTAAGTTTGATAAGAGGAGAAAGAGAAGTCCTTTAGCAGTACATGTAAATCTTAACATGAGTGACATTGATCCTTTTCTCAGATCTCTTTCTTCAAGGCTTGTTTTTACTAGCATTAGATACCAGCCATTTCAGTCCTTTCATGGTTAAACTGTAATCCTGTTTCATTTGAAATGTAGTCAGTTGCCTTTGATGGTATGGGCTCTGACCTTTGTAAGCTGCCTTTGTACATTACAGACACAGAAATATGACAGCCAGACACAAAAATGACAGATTTAAAGTTGAGTTAAAGATGATACATCTACAAGCTAAATGACCAGATTTACCTGAGTTCTCTACATTAGAAAGCTCACACTTCTGCTCTTAAACTCATTAGATGAAAGTAGATACTGTGAATCTTCTTCCAAGAATCTTCAGTTGTTAGCTTAGTTGTTAGCCTTTGTGCACTAGCAGCTGTTGTGTTAAGCTGTGAAAATAATAAAATAATAACTTGAAATCATCTTGTACTGTTTGATAGCACCCTTCAATACTAAATGCATCAGATATCTAGGGTGCTTATTTTGGCAACTTGAGAGAACTTTTAGAGCTAGTTTTCCAAGAATGACTGGATATTCTAGCATGTTTTGTTCTTAGTATATCTCTTCGGCTATGAATTTTAGATACAGTAAAACAGGCAAGCTCTTAGGTCTCCGTCTGGAAAATATTAGGTAGAAAAGCCAAGCTAAAACAAGGTAAATCATGGACTATGTAAATGTTAATCCATTGAACCATAAATAGAACTTGAGTCGATTTAAAAAAAAAAAAAAAAAAATCCGTAGAATACAGAATTAGTGAAAATCTGTTTATTAATATGCGCTGAATTAGCTTCATTTAAATGGAAATTGCTAATTGCCCCAGAAGAATACCAGGTGACATGTTTCGTGTTTAAAGAGTATTTCCAAGAAACATCTTTCCCCAAAGTCGATGAATCTAAGGAGTGTGTGCCCCTGCAGTCTGCTGGTTGTGCACATATTTCAGCACTTTGTCCTTTTAAGGAAACAGTATATTCAAGTAATGATGGAAAAGCTTAAAGTGTAAATAAGCTCAATCCCAAACAAAACATGATGAATTCTCTTTCAAAGAAGGATCCTAATCATAGAGAAAACACAAAATGATGAGTTTCTGTAAATGCTTCCCCCTTGAATCGGGGTCACAGGATAGCAGGGAGAACTGAAAGGTATTTCTGACTAAATTTGTGAGAAGAAATCTCAGGAGGGCAGCATGAGAGGAAACTGGAGCTTGACTAGTGGGCAGTATTTGAACCTACTATCAGAGGGCAGTGAAAACTCCCTTAAAGAGGGCGAGGAGTAAAGAACTCTCCAAAACCAGTGGTGAACCACTTCCCCTTTCGGAAAGGTTAATGAAGGGTGTCTCGAAATGGGACAGGGAAGAAGACTGGGGAACAGCAGCAGCAGTAGGGAAAGAGCCTGGATTTACAAGAGGATCTGAAATAGGGATTATATTTGGAAGAGAGGATTAGAGAGATGTAGAGTTGGGGCATTGATAGACCCCCCCCTTTCCCTGCTCTTGCCTCTGAGACTACTACTAAAAATCTGGATATTCCCTTCCAAACTGAGAATTGCTGTCTCTGCTTCAAAGACCTTGTTCCTACATCAGCCTTGCAAAAAGGATTAGAGAATCTTGTTGTTAGGAGAGTTTCAGACATATTCAAATGAATCCGTATTTGGAAGGAGCGCGATTTTGTATACAGTTTCCATTTTCTTCTAAGTTTGCAAAAGATGACGTAATCAAATGGATAGACACAGATTAGACCCCTTTCTGAAAGACAGGTTTGAAAACGTGTGTGCTCAGTTCTTGTGAGCTTGTTTTCAAGGCTAAATGAAATTCTGTCGTAACAAAACTGTGGTGTTTCAACAGCCATTGGGCATGGGAACAGAGTAGTGCAAGTGATGAAAGAATTACACTAGAGAAAGACAGGTTTTTATTTGTTTTGATATGTAAATATTAGGAAGTAAGTTTTTAAAGTATGACAGCAACTTGATAACAGTCTTTTAAGCCTGTAAGACAGTTGGCAAATGCTTTAAAAGGTTTGTGGACCTTTTCCTTATCTTTTTATCTTGATCCAATTTATCTCATAAGGAAATATCAAAGTTGATGATTGAATTTACTTTCCAGTCCTAACTGGGTGTTGAATTTACTCTGCTATTTTTACAGAGTCTCACATAGCAGTGCAACCAGATGATCAAGAGATACTGTATATGATTTTTAAATCCAAAGGACAACTGACGAGTCAATTTATACCATAATCTTTAAGGGCTGAGGAACTCCTCAGTAGTATTGCCAATAGTGATTCTGCTTAGTAGTGACATTACATTCTGTGCCTAGAATATGAAGTCTGAGTCTTGTTTATATCCTGAAACAAAAAGGAGCAAACCCTGACCCAAGCAAGTCTAACTAATAACATGGTGAACAAAAGCTTTTCTAAAGATTTGCTTTAAACTAATTGAGGTGGTAGAGTACAGCAGTAAAACCATTACTGGCTGGTAGCCTGCTATGTGTAAATATTAAGTATTTAGGTGTGGAACTTAGTGTCCTAGGCTTTGCAAACTGTATTAAACTCTGGGCCTTCTGCAGGTGTTCTGTTGTAGGTGGTCAAGCAAACCATTTGGAAGGTGTTCTAGGAATGTCCTCATACGCAGCTGTAATGTAAACACATGAGAAGGTTTCTCTTTCACTGAAGCTTGTGTTTTTATGTGTTCTGATGGATGCAGCAGTTTGGGTGTTGCTGGATGCAGATTGAATGCTGTAAGGGCATGCTCAGAGTAGCTTGTGTTTTTCTGCTGTAGCAGTTGTCTAAGCCACTGGTTCTCAGACTTTGGGAGATTGGGGCACCTTTTGTGTCCCAGGATTCTGAAAGAGGTTTGCACAGTAAGTTCAGCTTTAATGCTGAATAAGAATGATAGGTACACGCTTAGCAGATGGTTAACCCAGTCTGAAAACAGAATTTCCATGTCTGCCTGCATTGCTTAACAATCTACCACCATAAATCCGTGACCCCAGGAGGTGGGATTGCTGACTGTTCAAGTCTCAGTCCTCAGAGAGAACCCTTCTGGTGGGGCTGGTAGGGGCAGGGGTGCCGGCTACTCATTAATTTAGCTATTGGCAGGTCCTCCCACTGCCGAGGCCTCCCGGAGGCAATGCCCTGCTAGCGTCCCAGCCGGATTTCCCTGTGCCCTGCATCCCTCTGGGAGACTTTGACCTGACTGCACGCAGGGTAGGTAGTGACTCAACAAATAGCTACTGTTTCTTAAGACAAATAGACCACTGATTCTGGAAGAGAAATACACTTCTCCCTTAAGAAGGCGGGGGGGAGGGGGGGGGGGAAAAAAAACAGAGTGCATTGAATTCAATCTTTCAGGCACCTGGCTCTGTAAAAGTAGTGACCTCCTGCTTTACGCTTTTTGAGGTGCTCCCGGGATAAATCATTTGTTCCTTACTCTGTTAACTTCCCCGTCTCTTGGTTCTAATTACCTTCTGTCACCCTAAGGCAAGGCTGAGGATCATCTTCAGCAAACTGTAAGTGCTTCAGCGTCCTCATTAGAGGAGGAGGAGGAGATGATAGCTCTATATAC
Source organism: Nothocercus julius (assembly GCA_013398735.1). Classification (NCBI taxonomy): domain Eukaryota; kingdom Metazoa; phylum Chordata; class Aves; order Tinamiformes; family Tinamidae; genus Nothocercus; species Nothocercus julius. The sequence continues at coordinate 887,206 of VZSV01000217.1, read as the reverse complement.
ATACAGTTTTCTCTCCCTCTCTCTCCCTCTTTATTTTCATGTATGTATTTTTTTCATATGAGAAAACTTTGCATCAAATTCTTAGCTGCGCTTCACCTTTTGATTCAGCTGCCTGCGTATATGCTGAAGACTAACCTGAAATCCACCTTGTCCTTTACTTTTGATATCTCTTGAAAGCACAGATAACACTATTTGCAAAGCTAACTTAAAGCTTAACCTACCATTCTGTGTGTGTATATACATATATACGCACATATATTGCAGTTACTTCTAAAACAGCACATTTCTGTAATTGATCTGAACCGCAGAATAACTTTCAGTCAATGTTTGATGTATTTCTTTGTTAGTTTTGGTAGTATTTCCAGTTTCAAGTGACTTTGCATTGAATGGGTTTGATGTTCTCTCCCTTGAATTTCCTTCTAGGTAGCTCTGAGTCTCCTGGGTTTTAGTGTATTTTAAAATACAGATCCCTTCAGAATAAGCTGTATGTTTGTAGATACCATAGAAGGCTACGTTTTCAAGGACAGGGTGTTGCCCTGGACTGCACCTCTTGAAATGTGCTAGGAATAGAAAAAATGTAGTAGTAGTAATAAGTTTTAAGTCCTTTTAAGCAGGAGCAAAAAGAGAACAGAGCTGTGCTTTGGCTGAGAATGGTGCAAGAGAAAGGGGATCTCCAGGTTTGCACTGCGCAGTGTCCTGCTCTTGCAGTGCCCAACAGGCTGACTTTTAAACTTGACTTACAACTGGGCTTAAACCCTGGGTGAGGAACACGCTGTATTTTCAGTGAAGTAATGTTTGATCTCCAGATTGTGGGGCTGCCCCTCGTGGGTTACGGAAGCTCTTGGTGCTGCCGAGGCGAGCAGGGGAGCCGTGTGACTTACGCTCCCATGCTGGCGTAGTGCAAGCAGGGGTAGTGGCATGATTGCTCCCACAGATATGAGGAAGTCGTGATCCCTGCGTGTCTGGGATGCGTAAGGTAAAGATTTGGCCTGACTTGGGGTGTCAAATATTTACATAGGCAAAGCACACCATCTGTTTTATTATGTGCTTATGGTGCAGATATGAAAATTATTTCTGCCTGTGACCGTAGACAGAATGACAGAAATGATTATGTTCTTTCTCCCTCTTTGATCTCCTTCGACACAGATTAGGCGTTGACCCTGTAACAGGTTTTACTGACGTAAATGTGTCCACCTGTAGGCATTAGTTTGAAGAATCAAGGGTTAGCTTTACTTTTTAAAAAAGCTAATACTAAATTATCAGCAAATAGTTCTGTTTTTAGTTCTAGCACTAACAGTAAAAGTTTATTTTTCCTTTGTGTGGAGGTCCCCCCTCTCCCCCCCGCCCCCTTTCTGGAAATAACTTGTCAGTCTGGGATTGGAGTTTTGAAAACTGTTTCGAGTTTTCTCCTGCAAGCACTAGGATGATGACATAGCTGAAAGGCTCAGTGAAATAGGACTTAAGTTACGCGTATCCACTTCTGGATTTGACAGTGTGGTATGCAGAGGTTTTCTGACCAAGCAGCAGTTCACCAGATACAGCAAAAAAGCTCTGATCAGTGTGTGACCTTGAAAGAAATTGTGCGCTTTCCTCTGTCACGGGCTGTCGGGTGGAGGACAGAGAAGTTGTGTTTACCAGTATAAGTTGCTGCTTTTGTGGAAGAAATAACTGAAAATTTTCTTTGGCTGCTCTCAAATAATTGAACTTTTCAGGATTCTGTGTACATGAGACTTGCTCATAAAAATCCATGGGCCTTCCTGCAATTTCTAGCATTTGAGTGATATCACTAATAGCAAGTTAATTCCTTAAGAGCCAGAGTTGGTCTTCTGTTCAATCAAGTTGTATTTCAAGGCACATGACATTTATCCCTCTATCACACTAAAACTTTTACTTACTTTTACTGTGCACACTCACAGTTCCGAGTGTCAGATAGGGGTGTATCATAATGGCGCCTCAATGCACATCATGAAAGCTCTGTTAAATAATGGCAAATTAAGAGATTTTTTTTCAAAACTAATAAAAATGCTACATCATTCTTTTCACTGCTTTTCAGTGAGGCTAAAATCAGAGCTCAACAAGTGAGGCAGTTCTAGTAAAGTCTTTACAGTGATAAGAAAACTTAAGTAGTCAGCAAAACTTAGGATTTTGTTTGACCTCTGGAAAGGTGCTGTTGGGAATGCAGCTACTCTGCTGCATGCTCTGCCAAATCCTGTGTGGAAAATTAAGAAGCAAAAAGGTATTGCATCTCCTTCAGATAAAGAGGAAGGGTTAAAATAGAAGACTGAGAATTGCTTTCCTGTATTGGTACCAACTCAGGTGCTGTGCAAGGAGGATATACTGTGGAGCATGAAATGCCTGTCTTAAAGAACATTGCCTCCTGGTGGTCCTTAGGCACTGTATGGCAGGCTAGAGAGACTAAGTTTTATTCCATATGAAGGATCTTATGCTCCCCCTGAGCAATTAAGTATATCCATCTATACAATGCAGTCCTTTCTTCTGCTCTTTCCAGAAAATCTACTGATGAGTGTGTGATGTCTGTAAAATGCTATCTGCCTGTGAACATCCCCTGGGTGTGCTGTGGGATGGCTTCAGTAAGGCTTGCCAGGCTGAATATTGGCCTTTTTCTGCTTCTCTCTTTAACATTTGAGATGTCCTTAAAAAAATGAATTTGAAATGTGTAAAGCTCACCATTTATCATCATTCCTCAAATGCAATAGCTCCAAAGCACTAGGTTCAGTGACATCTATGCTTCTTCCAAATGCTGGCAAATACACATTGCTTTTAGTCATTTATCAATGTGGTGTTTGGCAAAAATTTTCTTGCTGGAAAGCACCTGAAAGCCTCCAAGCACTTTAGTACTTTGGAAAACGTGGACAGTATTCTGGATGTTTGTTCTGGGATGGATCTTTTGTACATCTGCTGTGAAATTTTACGTAAAATGACTTTGCAATGCATTTTTTTCTCCACAGATGAAATCATGCATCAAGACATCGTTCCCCTCTATGCTGCAGATATTGAGGACCAGTTAAAGAAGCAGTTTGCTTATCTATCAGGTAGGACAGTGTTACCTCCTGCAGTCTTTGCTCAGATGTTGGTTGGACCTTGGGGAAGGGTAGAATCTTTCACAATTTCTGAGGCCTCAGATTTAAGAAATCTATTCCTTATGAGCAGTTGAAAATACAGAATACTACGACTCAATATTTAGTGATTTACAGAAAGAAATATAATAGAAACTTAAAATTATAGTCACATTTCAAGTGTTCAGGGTAATGGAATAGAATATCAGGTAGAACAAAAGAATAATAGTGGAGAGGGAAATAAATCAGGAAGCCCTGAGGATCCTAGCATGTAATGTAGTCAGTGCTAAGGAGCTGTGCTTCCCAGTGCTCTCAGCTGAGACCCGAGATGGAGCCCTAGCCAGCTGAAGCAGAGAGTAACGCGTAGGTAGCCTGGCTGTTGCTGTGGTTTGAGTCCTCCAGCTATGGAACTTGGTCCATCCAAAGCAATGCACTGACTGAGACCAGCTGCTAGGTCGCTTTGCTCCCTCCTCAGGCTGGGCAAGAGAAGTTCCATATGCCTCTAGAGTTGGTCCTACCTGCCTCTCTGTAAAGCTCTCCTAGGTGACCTATTCAAGCCAAGTCTTCCCTCCAATATATAGGGACGGATAGTGTCAGTGGCTTGGCAAAGCTCTCCTGCCCCCTTCATTATAAAGGAGACTTACCTGTTCAGGCTAAAGTCAGGCTTTATGAGTGTTCTCTGTTCCTTTAAATCTTTCCCTGCATGAGGTCAAGACCACAGGGGAGTGAAACAATGTACTGCTCTGCTTGGAGCAAGTTCATTAACTCTCATTGTACTCACAGTTGATCATTAATTCTGACTTATTCCTGTCACATGAATTAAACCAAATGTGGATTTGTGGTAGGGACTGTTTTCTTTGTTGGGTGATGGCAGCAATTAGAAATAGAACTTTTTCGGTTTATGAAGCTGATCTTCATGCTCCGTTTGAGACAACTGAATGATGAGAAGTGAAAAGGTGTTTAAGCCACTGTTCTTTTCTGGCAATTTGTTCTTTTGACTTTCCAGGTTTTTCCCCCATATCCGGGGGGCAAAAAGTTGCTTGTGTTATACATGATGGGGTTACACAAGAATCAGCCTTGCTAGGAAACTGCAAGCAGGGTTTTTACTTTTTTGTCCTGCAGAAGCAAGAGGGAAATTGTGGTGGATGAGCAGAATCTCACCCAGTCCAGCTGGAGATTCTTTACCCGCTGAGATCCTTGAGTTCGCACAGCCACAAGCACATTCAGTCCTCATTACATCCGTGGTGCAGCGGAGCTTAGCAAGGGCAGCCATTGCTCTGTCTGCCCTATGCATTTAAGATTTAACCCTTGCATCTATTATAAGCTTGTTCTGTTTGCCTGAAATAACAGGACAGCTGCATTATTGTGGACTGTAATAAATGGAGAATGTAGTTATTCTTGGGTAACTTGACTATTATGTATTTTCATGCGACTTCGGACTTTTTTATTCATAATAGTCTCCCACAGAATGCTAATGCTATTGGTTCTGTGGAAAAAAGTAACAGAGTTTATTGCTACTCAATTTATATAGGATTTATTCACTCTTGCAGCTGTACTTACAAGTGACTTTGCAGGTTATGCCCCTCAAAACATGATTTGTATGCGAGAAGGGCACTCTAGTTCATCTGTACATTGCCTTGGAAATAGACTAGAACATAGAACATAAAAATCATTAAAATGAAAATTGGAGATTGTGAATACTTTTAGTAGGTAGTTTCTTTTGAAGGTGTGCTGAATCATTATTGTCTTTAGAAGACTTTTTTTATTAAAAGAAAATGCATATATTTGAGAATTGAAGGACTTTCTCTAACAGGAAGTATCTAGGTCTTGTGGGATGCTTGCATGAATAGCGAGTGAAAGCTAGTCATCTTCTGTGGCTGAAGATGATAGCTGATTCTCTGTCTCTTCCTCTGCAGGTACCTCATCTCTCATATCCTGTTAGATTGTAACAGAAAAGGCTTGAAATGAAAAAGGATACTTATCTTAGTGCTCTACTTTTTCAGTAAATATGCCTAAGAGTAATTTCATGAACTTGCTAGCTTCTCCTACAGCTGCTGACAGCTGTAGCTGTTGTTCTTAGTTGTGAGCACGCACTCGTGTCTATCCTAAATTGAATGGATGGGCAAACTCTAGACAGGGTTTCTGATCACATAAGTATCTAAACCCCAAAGTTTATATTTTATCTCGAGGCCACTTGTTTACTTTCTTTACTGTTTTTTCTTTCTGATGCACGTGGTCCTAACGTTTAAGTAAATAAAATATTGTTGCTGCTGTTAGGATATATTGGATATCCCCTTACAGGTATCAAAACAGATGGTCTTCTCTACATGCTTCCCCGTTTCTTCCATTTTACTTTTCTTTCTCTAGCTGATATTTGTGCAACCATCTGCTGCATCACAGAGTTTTCTGTGTGTGGGAGTTTACGATTTTGTTGTGTTTTAATCCTTTCAAAGACCATTCTGTCTGGGAAATATGCACCTTTTATACAATTTGCTTAATTCACATCTAGTATTTTCTTTCCTAAGTGTTTCCTTTTCTCTTTCCTTGATTGGAAAGTTTCAAACCTGGCTTTCCAACTATCTGCAAGCATTATGTGTAGGTATGTTGAAGTAAATGCTGTTGAAGTATATAGACAGGTATGTAGCTTTGTTGTGCATTTCTTGACTAGTACAAGCTATATAATGTATAAAGGATATTTGGCCACTAAGTTATTTATTTTGTTTGACTTTTCTTTGAACGCATTGCACAACATGCAACAAAGCATTTCCATTAAAGGAAATACAAGTGAACTATTCTTTGTAGTTCCTGACACTTGTTGCATTTTTGCTTATTCGATTCATAGTTGTTCTTCTTACAGTCCAAAAACTACTAGCTTTAAAAATAATACATTTGGCCCTTTAGATTATAATTCTAGATGTTATGTTTCCCCTCACTCTCTAGGTTTTAGTTCTTTTGTAGGGTCATTCGTTCCGTGTAAATGATACGAACAAGTTTCCCTGGTTAAACTATTCCCTTTGTACAGTTGAGGTTTCCTGGAGATTAAAGTTGGGTTTGAGAATTTTTTCGCTGAATTCTGTGCCATATAGAGCAATCCTGATTTTGTTTTTCTTTGTTCCCTGATTAACGTATTATATTTATATATGTTGGCAGTAGAAGAGGTAAATATTGCTAGTTTCTAGCTCACCCAGGTATAGACTTTAGCTTAACTGTTGTTTTATATTCGGCATACTAAATTCACTGCCTGTGGTGGTGGGGACAGGGAAGGCAGAAAGTAAGAAAGAATGAATGAGAATGAATCTGTGGCTAAGAATCTCAGGGCGATAATCACACTTGTATTGGAATGTTTTGGAAATCTGCTTTGTAACCCAGTGCAGTTACTGTTGATCAACCTCGGTACAGAGCAGCTAGTAAATTAATGTAAGTAAACGTTTCTCTCATTTCAAAGAATTTAAATCCCTTTCAACTCGTACTTTTGGAAAGATTATGCCATGAAGCTTTTATGCAGTCCACTAAGTCTATGCTCCAATTCCAAGTACTGTGTATTCTCCAATAAGTGTATTTACTGTGCAGAAAAGAAATTCTGCATCAGAAACATATGAATGTAATCCCTGAACCACAACTACAGCAAGGCAGAACACAGTAAACATTTTTCATTTATCCCAATACCTAACAATTGAAATTTGTTTTTAGATTAAAAGGCACTCATTCATATGCCTCTTAATTCAGATCTGTGCAAAATAGTGTTCTGATTTTCCCGGTTTATAAGTGGGTAAGGTGATGTGCCAACCTTTTTTATTAGTTAGTAAATAGTGGTAGGAAAAGTTAGATATAGCAGAATTCATTTAAAAAAAAAAAAAATTGCTGAATAATGAATGCTAATATAGATATCAATACTCTTATCCCACAGTAGACAAGCTAATTTGAAAAGCTCATTTTCCTATTCTATATATAAATATATATGCACATATATAAGAATTAATTGTGGGAAATGGAATGCACTTTTGTATCTAGTTATTTCATATGCAGAATTAAGTCATCTTGCTACCTAACCTGTGGAGCTAATGACGTTCAACACGTTTTTTAAATGCGCATTTGCCCAAAATTCAGAGCTGATATAAAAACTGCCCATAGTTCAAAAAATCAAAATTTATTGAGAGTACAGCTCCACCTAGCTGGAAGTTTACTGGAATTGTAGCAACTCACACACTGAAGAACTTCCCTTTTACTTACATAAGTATTTTGTATTCATTTTGATAAATATTATGTTATATAAGTTGACAAAGTTGTTTGTAAATGAGTTGCTAATTTTTGTGTTAAAGTCTTATGAAAATAGAGTTAAGAAGTGGATGCACTTCACTTAGTGAATAATAATATGGCTTTTTAATATCCTTTTTTTTTTTTTTTTTTTTTTTTTTCCCCAGCCAACAGACTAAAAGAAAAAGATCTCAGCTAATTGGCTGTTTTGGGAACACATAAAGCTGTTAAATTTGAGCTAGATAAATCAATGCAACCCTGTTTAAGGCTAGAAATAGAGCGTAGGCTCATGTGTCATTGTGAGCTCAACTTGGCCAGCAAGTAAGTTGAGCCTGTTCCAAAACCGTGGTTGAAATTTAGGACTGTTCACTAGGAGGGAGGAAGATGATTGTCCAGCTGCTGTGGTTCTAGGGTAACTAGATACAGTCACCTTACAAAAAGGCCTAAGTTTATTAAAATATTGCAGTTCATATATATACACACACACACACAGTTTTATATATATATTTTTTCAGTTATTGAAATTCCATTAGCTTACTTTAAAATTATTCTGTGCAGTTGATTTATTTTCAGGTATGGTAGGACTTAGAGATCATGATGGTGTCCTTTTGCCTTTTTGGTTGCATATACTTTTTAAACACTGTGTGTTTAATATGTGGTTTGATTTTCATAAGATGCTTATTTTTTGCCTTAAAAGTAGAATAAGATAACTATTTTTCTCTCACTTGTGAGGTTTTTTTTTTTCTCTTTTCGCGTAAACAGCAGTAGCAACAACATACACACAAAAAAAATCCATAACCTCCTTTTTATCTCCCCCTTTCTACATTCTGACTTGATTTAGTTCCAGGAGGACAGAAATCACATTTTACACAGCTAAGTTAGAAATAAGTTGTGTAATGCAGCTTTTACAGAAGTGGGAAAAAATCAAAATAAAGTGCCTCATTACCTGCTGCCTCAGGCCTTCACATTTTGTTATACAGGACACTTTAAAATGTAGAGGATGCTAAACATTGAGTCCACCTATTGCATTTACCGTTATTAAATCAAAATATAGTTGAAATTAGGATTTTATATATGGTATTTATATATTCCATGACCTTTTTGTAGCTTGCAGTGACAAATGCGCGTTTACAAGTAGCAACTGCTCCACTAGTGGCCTCTGTTAGTGTATTTAAAGGACCAATATAGAAAGTGACTTCTATAGACCCTCAATATTAGTCCTGAAATTCTATAGGACTTATTTTATGTAGTATATATAATAGGGTAATAGAGAGTATTATACGTGATACTCGGATCACTTGGCCTTGAACTGTTTGCATTACTGAGACCCTGATAAGGGGAAGCACTTGAGCAGCATTTGAAGCTCTATGTGTGTTTAAGTCTCCGGTCAGGTAAATATTAGACTGACATAATGAGTAAACAACCAAGTACACTGACAGTATATGACAGAATAGAGTTGTCTGCAGCCACGATAACCTTGGATTAGAAAGTTAAAATTAATAGGCTGTGGCAAGGCAGGGTGGCTCTGTTTGCCCTTGCCAAGCAGTCCTGGTCTGGGAGCTTCCTGAAAGGCAGAATGGGGGGTTCTGCTTTCACAGTGTGTCCCGCAAGCGTTTTGTTCTTTTCTTTTGTTTCACATGTTCTATTTATAAAAGTTAAGTGGAACAAAGCAAATAACCAAGGGGGAATACTGCAAATAATGCCTAATTGTACCTAAAAATAGATAATTTAGAGAGCAGAACATTTCATAAGCAGTCAAATTTGTTAGCATGCCTGGAAAAGTGCTTTTAATAAAATTGTGGGAAGAAAATACTTCAGTCCTTAGAGTTTGGTCTTAATTTACGTTTGTGTTGGGAATATTTATGTAGCTAAAATTAACTCTCCTATTGCAGTGCTTGGATGTGTCATAAGGATTATGCTTGCAAAGCTGTGATATTTGCATGATAGTTATGTTGCTGCTGTTGAACTGCATCGAGATATGTTTGCCAAAGCCCTGGAAGGTTAGCGTTGCCTTAAAACAAACAAACAAACAAAAAAAACTTTTGCATATTAAAAATGAATGGGAAGGGCATTAAAAGCCTTGCATTCGTGAATTCATTACAACAGTGGAAATGTCAGAGAAGATATAGCTGATAATGATGGCTCCCTGTTTAGCAGCCATGCTGCAGTGCAGAGGTTTGGCTTTGTTTTACCTGTTGCAGGTAATCTGAGAAATTGGGTGAGAAAACTCTTTTGAAACTGCTCGCCCCAATCCTTTTAATGTTCTGACGCTCTTGTAGTCTGCCCTAATAGTGGGAATGATGCTGGTGAGCGCTGTACTGGTAATGGAAAAAATGCAGTAATTCATTTGTGGTGAAATTGCAACCTAGATAAAATGTAAATATGTCTCCTGGTGTTTTTTTAGGTGGGAGAGGGGGAGATGGCTGCCCTGTTATCACCTTTCCAGATTATCCAGCTTTCAGCGAGATCCCTGAAAAGGAGTTCCAGAACGTCCTGACGTACCTGACGAGCATCCCAAGGTGAGCATTCATCTAGGAGAAAGGAGTGTTATCTGCTAAAAGTTTTTTTCCTATTCAGTCATAGTGTGCAGGCCAGGTTTGGTATTTAATTAAAAAAATGAAAATGCAGCTTAGTAATACAGTAGTGCAGCAGTAGGAATACAGTCTTGATAAGAGACTCCATCAGCAAGAACTGCCTAACAGAGTTACACAGATGAACTGTGTAGCAGTACTGTTTCATTGGCCATGAAAGAAGAAATGACTTCCTGGATGTAATTTGTGTGGATGGAGATTCCATAATACACATTGTCCTCTTCCTTACTATCTCTCCTCACCATACCTTGGAGTGTTGTGCTCTGTATTTAAGTGAAAACATGCACAGCTCTGGCAGAGCATTCTAATTCCTGTCAACTTGGATGATATTCAAGATGTTACTCGGTATGAGGGAATGCATAGTTATGTGCAAGGGTTTGTCCGAACTGTTTGTGCACCCTTTCTCTGGCTCAGTTGAGTCTACAGTCTTTTTATGACTTCCAACTCTTTGCTGGACTTGCTTGGCACCCTTAGTCAATTAATTAAGCATTGAAGCAGTTTGCCCAGAGAGGTTAAGGAGGTTTTCAAGAGCTGTCTGGGCAAAGCCCTGGACAACCTGATCCGAATTGGGTGGTGACTCTGCTTTGAGCTGGAGATTTGGATTAGAGACCTTTTGAGCCCCTTCATGCTGAAATGACTGTATGGGTCAAGGGATCTCCTGTTGGTTTGCTATGTTGGGTTACATGGTGCTGAGGGGTTAAAAGCTCCTAGAGATGCATGTTCTAAAACAGCAACCAAATGCTACTCTCGAAGCTCTCATTCTTTTCGCCAACAGTATTTGGTCCAACTCAGTATGGATCGCGCTGAAACCGATAGTGATGGGTTTCCTTCATGTCCATGCACAGTTTTCTTTACTGTATGCACGCTGTGAGAAATACTGGTCTTCCCTGTAATCGACTTTCCTTCTCTTAATTATGTTGTAAGACTTACTGTGCTGGTTATGTGCAGCATGGTACTGCTTGGTGATGTCCCAGTTGTGCTTGTCAACCCCTAGATTATAGGGAGAGGAGCACTGAAACTTTTCCTTTATTTATACTTGTTTTAACTAAACGGGTGCTAAGCTTTCCCTGATAGTGTCTGTCTTAAATGCTCTTATTAAACATAATTATGGACTACATTGATATCTGCCCCTGTCTTTGAAAGTCCTTGACAGTTTGCTTTATCCTGGTCCCTTGAACTTCTTCACAGGATGGGGCTTATGTGAGAAATTCCCAGCAAACAGCATCTGGTACAGGGGTTTGGCAGGAGTGTGTGTGTGTGTGTGTGTGTGGTGTGGGGTTTTTTTTTGTTTGTTTGTTTTTGTTTGTTTGTTTTGTTTTTTTCCTCCCAATTAAATCTCTGGGAACAGATCTGCTGGAGGTCTTGCTCTCTGTTTCTCCTACCCTCCAATAATTGTCCCAGGCCTTCTCGGCCAGAAGCAGCTGTTTCTTATGGTTTGGCTGTTCTTGTGGGATAGTGTTGTGTGTGTCTTTAATTTTCCAATTTTTTAGAGAGAGACTGAAGTAGTGGAGACAGCAGCTGATTAGATATGTATAGTGAGATATTAACTAGAGGGAATATAACAATATTTTAGGATTTAACCTGATTTTTTTTTTTTTTTCAAATTTCAAATTGAAATGTTAAAACCACTTTTAAAATACTATTGCTGTAATCTCAGTGGGCTGAAGGCATCCCTGACATCTTTAACTAGTGCTGTTATGGGCATACTTTATGACTATATACAGACATACGATATACTATAAACTTTCAATGTATAAGCCCTTGTGTAGGTTTATAGGAATAACAGACTGCAGGAATGCCACTAGGTATTCCTGTATATGTTTTGCTAAAAATGTTGACTAAAGATGGACAATATTGAAGTTTTCCTTGCATTTTGCTATTTCTAATGCTGTTAGGATGCTCCTAAGGTGAGAATTTTGCTGTTATGTTTTGTTTTCAACTTTAAAGACTGTTTTGTTCTGGAAGCTGCTTTTGGAAGAAGTGAAGGCAACTAGTTAATCATTTGTTTATTGCCTGAGTTTAATAAAGAGGCATACACCATAGATTTACAGGAAGGATAAAAATAGCCCAGAACTTTTATGCTTGGAATACGTTGTCCTGATCACTATCGTTTAGTTTATGAAATACACTAACTCCTGTCTTCTGACTGTTCGGGCCAACTCAGGGGGAATCACATATTTCCATGAAAAGCCCTATGGATCATGGACACGTCTGGACCCACGCTGGCTCCTTGGAGAGCATGATGGGCTACTTGTGCCACGTGGCCCTGTACAGGATTCCTGATCACAGCAAGGAGTTGACAACAATAATTCAAAATACATCTCTGTTTTGTGGGAATGGCACAAAATATTGCCCGTACTGCCCATAACAGCCCTGTCAGAAAGGACCTTTCTATGTTCTCCAGTATAACTTACACGATCAAGTGCTTTCGGTTATGACAAATCTTAGTGCTGACACGGTCAGTAGATGGGCAAATGTTTTGTTCCCAAGTACAAGAAGTGCCAGTGAAAGTCTTGATAACGACTGGCCTAGGACTCTGTCAAAAGAGAAAAACAAAACCTTTTAACCTCTCTTTCCTTTTCCCTCTAATTCAAAGGGGTAAACATCACCTTGTTCCTTCTGCATTTGTTACTGTTCTGTAGTATCAAAACTGCGCATTTCACAAGCTTCGCCTGTCTAAATTTTCCCTTTCTCTTTTGTATTGGTCTTTAATCTTGAAGAGTTAAATGTCTTATGGGGGCACTTGATTGTTTAGAAATAGACCTATTTTAAGGTACTGGTTACCAACTGAGGTGACCAGGGAGTAGAATAATGCAACTAGCTAAGCTTATCAGAACCTGTATTTCTGGTAGCTGCCTAGATACACAAAGAAGTTGGGAAAGGAGACAGCAGGAGGGGAATACTTCAGTTCTTTTAAAAATTTGAGTTGCCTCAAGGTTAGCAGAGTATTTCATGAATAGAGAGTTGAACAATTTCCCTCAGATGGGTGCTGTTAACATTTCATCAGTGCATATTCTCTAGCTATCTGCATAACATATAGACCACCCATAAGAAATTATAATAATCACAGAATATTCAATATAGGATTGTTGGACATGAATCATGCACCATGTGTACTTGATCAGGCAATAGAAAGTTGTAACTAGTCATTCTAAAACTACTGTTTTGGTAGACAGCCATGTTATATAGGTAGCCATGTAGCACTTAGGAAGCCAGTTTTTCTTTTTATCAGCTACTGATATATATATTTTTATCACAGTATGAAATGAAGTTTTATTTAAAAGGTGGGGATTCTTTTGCTGGGAATGATTTTTGCTTAGGTCAAATAATTTCTGGGTTTATACATATATTACCCAAAATCGGAGAAAAAGACTCCATGGCAGTGTGTAATACACTTAGAGCAGTGCTTGCTGGGAAGAATATTTGAACTAAAATGTTGAATGTGTACAAACACTTTGCATATAATCATTCACAAGAATTAATAGTTTTTAGCATGGGTGTTGCTGAATAAATTAACATATGTAGATCAGTGTGTGAAAATATTGGGCTCTTTAAGATACTTATAGCAAAGTGAGTTTCAACAGAGAATAGTTAAGTCAAAATTATGCATCAATCTGATATCTTTTGAGGAGATTCATAATGTTTCCACAGCTAGTCTAATTCCTGTGCAGCCTGTAGAAAACAAGGTCCTCATTTCTATAGGATGGCCCCATTATTGCTACTGAGCTGGCTGGGAGGAGTAGGTAGGGCAGGACGAGCATGTCTCATCTCGAGTCAAACGTACGGCTGAAGACCTTCACTCAAAGTATCAGTCATTCCTACTGCAAAGCAGGAAAGGCATCTCTGGCATGTACCTCTACGTCCCAGTTGAGTGAAATATTCCAAACAGATCTGCAAGAGGCTTCTGAAATAACTGCCTCATTTAAAATCTTAAGTCCTGAAATGACTTTTTAAGGCCTTTTTGTTCGTTTTGTTTTATCCTATAAGTAGGTATTTAAGATTTGTGGTGTGCCCCGATCCCCAGTTCCATCCACCACATCTGTCACATGAACATTTTTCATTAACAGTGTGTATTCATTCTTGGAATATGAATTTATAGAGTGTGGGGTGTAACTTAAGGATTTAGTTAAAAAAAAAAAAAAAGTTAATAGATGATGGCAGTGGTTTAAAAAAATAAATGACAGGATATCCAAAATACTCAAATATATGGTTTTATTTCTGGTAAATCATCACTTTTTAATGCAATCAGGTAACACTATGCTGTATGAGAGAACAAAAGGGAGTGGTTTTAAAGCATTTCTTTGATATTATAGGTTCATTCTTTGAACAAAGCAAGCAAGATAATCTGTAGTCACAAGAGTCTAAAATTTTACATTTGCAATACTGTTTTTAACTGGAAAGTTATTTTCAAGAGATATGAGAAATAGTCTAGGTCAGACAATTCAGAACAGCTTTTGATAGCCAGTTAGACTGGCCTCTAATGCTCAGAAATGAGCCATGTGCAGTCGTCTTGGGCCACACTTCTGTCCAACAGACTGATCTTGATCATATCGCAGTTAACTTGTCATGTTGTGCTATTTCCTGTTTTGAAAGCTGTCCCTGTCGCTTTCCTGTCCAGGAAAGCTGTCCAGGGAAATGTCCTCTTCTCTAGGATACTGATGGCTTATAAATTCTTGAAAACCATGTGGTGTTCTATGAAATGCTATTGTTTGTGATACCACATGGTGTTTGAAACGGGAGAGAAATCCTGCCAAGCAACACAGCGGAACTGATAATCTCACCAAGTGTTTATCTCTGAGAGCAGACACAACAGCAGAACTTTTAAGACCAAACTTCAGGTAAAATCCTTCTCTATTTACTGCACTCATTCCTTGTCACCTGGGATAACAAGAGGGGTTTCCAGAAAAATTGAAAAAGAAAAATGCCCTTGTGAAGCTTTCTGGTGTGCTTGGGTCCAAGAAGGCTCCTGTTAGCTTGAATGAGTGAAGGTGCATGGAGAGGTGGATTTAGCTAGGCAGGACTGTGGGAAGGGCGCTGACACTAACAGACCTCCTGGGCATGAGGAGCGCTGGAGAGCACAGAGGGAGCTCAGGACTGTGCGGCCTCCTTAGCTCGGACTCACCACTGTCCTCTGGAAGTAATTGCAGCAGTAATTGGGTCATGCTGTGTTTGAGCTGATAAGCCTTTCCTTATGAAGAGCCAGCATGGAAGAACATCTGTATGTGTAAGCTCACTTACCTGCAGACTAAATAAGCTGCTCTTCACTAGCTGAGAACTAAGTACTTAGAGTACCAGAGATCAACATTACACGTAATTGGTGAAATGTGCCAAAAAGCAGGCACCCTGACAGTTCTCACCCCTATGTTGAACAACAGTTCTGCAGCTTCAGGGTTGTCTTCTGTCAGCTGTGTTTTATTTCTTCTTTGTTAGATTACAGTCCAGGCCAAAGACATGGAACCCATACCCTGTTGCTGCCTTGGCAGTCCCTGAGTTCCATCGATGAGAACATCCTGGGACTTCTGGCAAAATGTGTCCTGCTGTGTGTGCCCTTCCTTTCTCAGAGCATAGGTGCCAAATGGTTGTAAATGCTGCATGTTCCTGTAAGCAGGAAAAGGAAAGGCAAAGGTTTATCTTTAAAGTAAGAATCTGAAAGTTCAGCAGTATTCTGAAGCCATTGTGTCAGATATGAAGTTTGACAAGATTGGCTCAGAGTTCTACACATTGACTTGATTTTTTTTTTTTTCTTTTTAATATATATCTGTGGGTTTGGAACATCTATACTTGTTTTGATGTCAAGCTTTTAAGTGTCTTACACTTGCTTTAAAGCTCATCCCTGTACATGCAAAGTCTTTCTATTTCTTAAATCCCACTCGCTCTTCTAGTGCTTAAAGAATTTAAGAAGTATCTATAGTCTATGAATGATGCACTGTCCGGAGGTATGTTTAATCTGGTAAGGAGATAGTGAATTAAACACTGTAAAATTGTGAAAATGGATTACTAAAATTCTGTACCTCATGCAGGAGCTTTCATTAGTCCAGTCTAATACTCAGAAAATTTAACAAACTGCTTGCAGTTTGTTTTCTGTTTTTTGGGTTGTTGTTTCCTTCCCCTGCCGCTAGCTTACCTAGTTGTCTTTTTTGGTGAGCTACTTAATGCTTCTTAGTTTTTTTTAAAGTGCTATGATGCCTGCAAATCTTAAACAGTGTCACATGTTCCCTAACTCTAAGGCATAAGTAAATGATATAAGCAGCTGGAGATGAAAAAGAGGAGTGGAACTGGACTTCAAATCTGTTTCATTACTCTTACTGTCAAGCTATCAAGGTTACTTACCTTTCCTTGTTCCTAAGTATATCCACCAGCCCCAAATGGCTGCACGATTTTCCAAGTAATGAAGTCTTTCAGTGTGCTTTGTTACAAGATGGGCAGTTTTAGGGAAAACAATATTTTAAGTTGTTGATTAAATAAAGTTTTTAAAGTGTTAACTTGCATCTTCTCTGGCCATATTAAAGGGCAATCTGGAACTTGCTTGGAACACGAGTTCCTACATATAGAATGTTAACCTCATTGATGGTATGTTTAAGCAGGGATAGGAGCAAGGGAGAGAGAATGAGACACAAAAACAACTTTAATCAAGCGTTTAATAGGGCTTTGCCTAAGGAACAGTGATATAAATACTGATTTTGACCAGAAAAGTGAACAGACTTTGGAGGAAAAAAGGATGCAGCATATGTTAAGTAAGTCTCACGCTACCTGATTGGTAACGCAATGTTATGTCAGAATTCATCTTATTTCTACTTATTGTTTGGCTTGAATAGACTTTCTGCCATTTAATATGTCTGGATAATGTGTACGCTAGTATGCTTTCCAGTACTTGGTATATGCATGAGTAGTGACCTTCCTGTTTAAATGAGATTGATAGATAGTCTCAGAAGCTTTTTATTTCCTTTTTCTCCCAGGTAAATCTTCTCTGTACCCATTTCAGTAGGAGCTAACCTTTTTAAAGCACAGTACACAGCATCCCAGATAAGGTTGTATGAATCCTCTGGCATTAAAGGTTCCTGAAGAGTACTGAAAATATTTTTTGAATACCATATATCCCAGTAGCTGAAAAAACGTGTTTTTGCAGTCTGACTTTCTAAAATGAGGATCATATAGGTTTTCTGTTGCTCATAGTTACTTAACCTTAACCAGCATAGAGCACTTCTGCCTTTGTTGACCTATTTATCCTAAATAGTCCCTCAAGGATAGCATGGCCTACTTCAGCCATCTGCAGTTAAGCCTAAATGAGTGCTCTGAATTGTTTTTCTTCAAATGCCTCTTACAAAAGCTGAAAATTATCCTGAAGTATTTACACTTGCTCTTCTGCTTAAATATTAAAGTTTTTCCTTTTTAAAATACTATTTTTAGTGAATTTCACACACTAAAAGGGGATATGTTAAGCAAAGGCTTTCATTTAAAGATTATCTCTTTGACCTGTAGAAACTCATCCAAGCCATTCTGACTTTTTTACTCAGAAGGGTAAAATGACTATATAAAAAGGCTGACAGGTACCACGGAAAGGAAATCGATCTATGTGGTACAGGCAGAGTGAGATGGTGATGCCTGATCACTTTAGTTCTAATTTACAGCATTGGCTGCATTCCCTCAGCCACCCCCTTACAGCGTAAGCTTTTTAGAGCAGAAAAGATGTCTGTGTTTGATAGGAACAGAGCCAGCATTGTTGCACTTCAGTCAGTAATGCTTATTTTTTTAAAGGAGTCATTGGCTTGAAAGTTAGAGTCTGTTTTCAGGGCACAGAATAACATGGGAGATAATGGAGAAGAGCTATAGGGACCAGTCAAAAAAGATGCTGATACTGGTATCTCTGAAGCTGAGTGGGTAGGGAAAAGCAAAGTGAGACTGTGTATACGTTGGTATAATTGAGCGTTATGCACTGATATAAATACTCAAAAACAAATCAGTGAAGTGTGAAACAATGCTGCTAATTTGAGTAGGGATCATAAAAGTAGGGCATGAGAGCGAAGTGCCTCTGGTGACTGTTTTTGCACTTGTATCACATGATTTCAAGGGCCTACTCTGCTGTGTGGTATTGAGAGCTGTGATTTCCTTTGAGACTAAGGCTTAAGATCAGCCCTGGTGTGCTATGATAGCCTGGTCATCAGTGAGTTGTCACTTGCCTCATCTACAGTACGTCTCTACTAGCGGTAGCCCATTTTCCATGTAGGCTCTTGCTTTGGAGGCAGATGCAGTGAAGTATTGCTGTCCCAATCCTCTGGCAATTGAAGGATTTTCAGAATCAGAAATGAGATTGGAGTGGGTGAACCACAGGTGGTTCTGGGCCAACTTTTTGGAAGTTTGATCCAAATTTCACAGACTCTCAAGCTTTAAAACTGTATCAGCTCCTTAGACAAAGGTCTGTGCAGATGCTTTTGCTATTTTTGTTTCTGGTTTATCCGGCCTTTAAAATGTCTTGCCTTTGACTCAACCTCATGTGTCTTGTCTATGCATATCTATTTTCTGAAAGCGTTTTCACTGTGTTGTTCTTCCAAGCTGTGTTTATTCTGCTCGTCCCTTTTGCCTCATGAGCAAATTAAAACCACTTGCCCATCATTTTTCTCACTTATGCTGCTTCACAACCCACTACTTATCTAAATTCTTCTCTATGTACTGCACGCCTGCTGATTAAAGTTTAGTGTCTGATGATTCCCCGCCTCTCCAATTCTGAGAGATGAAATAGATGCATTTTTTTTCAGAAATACTTGGAGCATGAAATTGTAATAGGAGAGGGCGCAAACAAGGGTTTCATCAGTGGTATACTCAGGAATACGATTAAGGACAGTCAACTGGAATGAGGCAATGGAAGAAGAGAACAGTGCATAGAGGAATGGAGGGAAGCAAGGAAGAATTCTTATTTGAGCCTTATCTAATCATGAAACAGTTTAAACTGACTCCATTCCAACACAAAAGTTAAGATTTGTATCTATTCCTCTAAAGGAAAGAGATTAACTATCAAAACCGAAGTAACAACAAGGCTGAAATACTGGGGGTCTTTTTGCATGCACACTTAATTCATCTATTCCCGGAATTCCAGGGGAGAAAGAAAACTGAGGGTAGCATGGTGTGCATACTCTTTTATCTATAGAGATTTAGTTGTACTCTGGGAGGAGAAAGCAGTGTGTCTTGGATCTGATTTTTAAACACAAAAATCAGTGAGAAGTCCGGCTTCCTTCCTTACATGCAAGTCTTCTGTATGTATTTCTGTTGCAGGGCACTGTGACATTAGCTGTGCTGGGTGAAATGCAGCTGTTATTGCCAGGAATTTTATATAATCATTTATACTTGGCCTTCAATGATTTTGGACAGGCCACTAGAGGCTGCTCTTGCATAGATTTATCCCATAAACGTTGCCAGAATAAGAACCATTGTCTGGTTAGGCGCTTCAACTGAGAGTGATTCTTGGGGGGATCCAGGCTGACACATCAGGTTTGTCATTTGCATCCAAAGGAAATGTCATGCTAGTTGGATTTAGGAGGCCTGCTGGATAACTGAAGAGTTTTACCTGGGTGTGCATAAGTGTTTTGTCCCTAAATGTTGGGCTTGTTAAGAACAGATCTGTTCTCAGATCTGCAATTGTGTGCAATTCATGTCAACTAGTTATCAATATGCATCTCTGGCACTAACCTGCTATTTTCAGTTAGTCTAACCAATTAAATGTCATGATGAACCATGAAATTGTATCCTTGCAGCTATCTTTGGGAAAATGTTCTCATGCTACGTATTTTTCTTGGATTATTTCTTTGCATCCAATATTTTGATACTCTTGTAAACCTCTGTCATAAAAAAACAAACAAAAAAAAATGCCATTTAAAAAAGTATGCTAGTTCATAGCAAAGAGATTTAGCTGGAAGTAAGACTTCACATCTGTCAAAATGTTTCCAACTTGTGTGAGTTGTGCAAGTCACTTTATGTGTTTACGCAGTGAATTTGGCATACCACGGGTAGTGTTGCTGTTATAAAGGATTATAAACTTTCATATCGAATTTGTTTTTATACATCAGGGTAGTTTTCATATGAATTCTCTTAATACCATCTTTTAAGTAATAATTTAAGTAGAGATTTTTAGAAAAATGCGTAAGGCCTCAATTATTAACATCATTACAAAGCACTATTCAGTGTAGATACAGTGCGAAAACCTACACGCTCCCTTAGCAATTGGATCGAGTTGAAACTAGGATGTTCATTGTTCAATATAAAGTCAAACAATCTCTGGTTTATAGTCTTTCAGTGCCTACTTTAAATTGTTTCCATCATGGGCCTTCTGCAGCTGTGAGTGATACAACTGTAAAAGTCTGCCTTATGTGAAGTCTTAAAATCAGAGCTTTGCAGAGCATGGAATATGTTTGTGTTTGTTTTTTTTCTCTCACTTAAGAAAATTTGAGACCATTTTATTCTCCTTAGAGTAACTTCTGAGGTTAAGATTTTCAATCTTTATCTCATTTTGGATGTTGCGAAAAAAGCCATGATAATATCAAAATACTCAAAGATCCAATCAAGTATAAATGTATTTTTAAAGAATTTTATAAGTAAAACCCCTTCAAAATAGGGAAAAAGTAGCAAATCTAGAGCTTGTTTTGTTTTGACTTTAAATACAGATTCAAGAGACTGAAAAGAAACAAGCTTCCTACTGATTTTAGGAACCTTTCAGTCTCTACGTTAAAGTAAGGAGCAGCAGATGAAGAAGGCTCCTAAAGGTTAGGAGGCAGTTAACCTTACAGCATCCTTACTTAGGAAGAGAAATGGCTCCAGGTGCTCAAATGCTTCCCTAAATACAAATTCTAGCTGTACAAAACAGTAGCAAGCAGTAATAATTTGAATAGGAACTGCTCTTCCCTGGATCAGTATAAAGCAGGTAGAGTTATGCAGTGCACATGTGAAAACTGGGGTAGCTGGGTTGTTTAATTTGTAAACCATTGAATTTTCCTTCTGTAGGAAAAGTTGCTTTCTCTGGAAGCTTTGAGTCATTGAGCCAGGTTTGGTCAGCCTGCATAAGGGATGCAAGGAGGAGAGATGTGGGCATGGCTATGCCGGGTGAAGTGTTGCTGCAATTTTTTCTTTGCTGAGAGGCCTGTATAAGACTGGTAACTGGTGAAAAGGATTTTAATTCATTTGGTTCATGGCACCGCAGGGCTTAGCTGAATTATTTCTTTACATAGACATTCCCACTATAGCAATCTTGCTTTATTAATACCATGTTCTTCACCATATGTCTTCTAAAGCATATATAAAGGCTCATAAGCTGATACGCCTTTTTCTGCTTTCATTCATTGCCAAAAGCATTAATGGGGTTCATTCTCATGTCTGTGAAACATAAGTAAGAAAGAGTTGTCTTCCCCAGCGCTCACCTTGTCACACTTTTAACTTGTCTTCTGATGGCTGAATATAGGATGATTTCTGACTTCAAAGTGATAGCTGCTGGGAAGTACTTTTTTTATTGATGGGGTCATGATGGGAATATGTTTTGTTCAAAATGTTCCTCTCCCCAGTGCTTAGGTTGGTGGGATGTCTTCATTTATATGCTGAACCTGTTCGAGCTCAAACTTGCTTTATTCTGCCTGTATGCAAGTCTACCTTTTAAGTTTTTTTTTTTTTTTTCTTTGAAGGATTTAAAAATAGCAGATGCACCCAGCCCACCCCCTGTGGCAAGCCCAACCCCAAACTCAACTGCTTTATGGGCAGGATCATTCCTAATATCATCTGCCCCCATGCCTTGGGTCAACTCCATAGCTGATCCATCTTGCATGCTGAATTCCATATACTCACACTGCAGAGCGACATCAGCAGTGAACTATAGTGGGTGTGCAAGCTGCCAAAGTGGGTGCTATTAGGGATCTAAAGACAGCTATAGCGTATAGTGAAGTGATTTGTCCATAGAGTGCAGTGTTGCTTCGGTACTCTGCTCAATGTACTAGGTCCTCACTGAGCTCTACTGATGTCCCTTTGTCAAAACAATTTTTCAGCTGTTGAAAACAAGAGCTTCTGATTAATTTGAATGTACAGGCAGAGGTATTTAAAGTAGAAAAAAATCTTGAGACTAACATACACGTACTGTTTGATAATGAAACTTTGAGAAATTCTTCTTTTCTTTTATCCATCACGAGTTAATTAGCCAAAATTGTTGCCCTGAATTTCACACATCTAAAAGCTTGATATTATCAAGATGCTCTAGCAAACCAGAAGATTTTCGTTTGTAATACAAAGCAATGTGTGCCGGCAGTTTTCAGCTAACAGTATGAAAGCAAAAGGATCTTATTTGTATAGCAGTTGTCACCACCCATACCTTGGAGAAATGCAAGGATCTTTCAGATGATGACTATGTAATTGCTTCCACACACCCCAGAGGAAAGTTTCTTTTCTCAATCCTATGCTCTATAAGCTCTCCCACCCTTTCCCCCAGGTACATGAGATCATAAGTCTGGCAAATGAGACCAAAAAGGGAGATGTTGCCATAATCTAAAGCTGAGGAGTCACTGAGAGGAGAACTCAGTTGTTGCTCTACCCTTGAGAAGGCAGTGCCTGTTGGGAAGGTTCTTTAGCCTCTCTCTCCCACCCTTTCCAACTGGTATTACACTAGGCCCCTAAGGCAGGACTGGACTGCACAGAGAGTCCACTTTCTGCTGTATTTTTCTCCCAGTATCTTTCCTTTGTGGCCCCTATTCCACTTCCCCTGCTTTCTACCTTCCTGACCTGGCCTCTGCATGTCTGCCAGACATATTCCCTGCAGAACACGGATGGTGGCTCTGCCTTTCAAAAAATATGCTATTCTTTATGCTTGGGAATAAACAGAAAAACAGGACTTATCTTGTGATATTTTTCTGTGATTTATTTATTTATTTGTGCTCAGAGGGAGGCAGGAAGGAAATACTAAATTTGAATTACAAGTGTATAAATTATTTTTCAGAAAGTACATCGGATACAAGTTCCTGTACGTGTACTAAACAAAGACATTTCTCTACAATCTCTGATTTTTTGTTGTTGTTGTTAAGAAACCTCAATAGGCAGGTGCTTCTGTTACGATCTTCTGCTGTTCCTTGCTGCAAGGTTTAATTTCCCATCATTTACAACTCTGCCAAATTTTCTTCCCACTCATAGTATCCCACCTGAGTTTTTACTGTCATGTTTGACTAAAATAACTGCCTTGTTCTCAGGAGGCTAGGGCCAGTGTGTTGTGATTTTCAAACAGCCCTTTGTTTGAAAAGCTCAAGTGTCTCCATCCTTTGGTCAAGGACTCTGGGACTTGATTATTTATAAGAAGGATCCTTTTGTGTCACGGAAATTTCTCGTGGAAAAATCTGTCTAAATCCGAGATCACAGATGCTTCGCAGCCACTTGAGTCTGTGGTTAGCACAGCCCTGCTACACGTGCCTCATCCAAGGCCAGAGGAAGGGCTTCGTGGTGGTTGCGAGTTGCTCCGACTTCTGTGTGCTACCGGAGCTCCGAGGACACGGCTGCCTCGCGGGGTGCCGGCGCGCTGCCTGAGGCAGCTGGCAGGCAGGACTGCCCCAAGGAGAGGTCCGGAGGGAAGGAGAGGAGCACAGGCTAAGGGAAGCTTAGGGATGGATGATGAGGGGACTGGGATATTCAGGAAGGGGAGGGATGAGAACATGGTCATGGGACCGTGACTTGCTCGCTGGTGCTGACAGCATTTCAAAAAGGGG
>VZSV01000217.1:847561-862594 GCA_013398735.1 Nothocercus julius | reverse complement strand
TATATGAAGAGTATATATGGTTTGAAGTCAGCTGCTTTGCCCTGAAAAAATCTTATTGATGTTCTGTCATAGGCTTTAGTTTTATTCCTGCTGTGCAGGTTGCCAGCAGGTTCTGGAAATACCTTACAAATACTTCAGTCCTCTGTTGGATCTGAGGTCGTGCTCTGCACTGGGGAATTCTGCAGAAATTTTCGGAACTCCCATGGGCTTCTATTGAGGATGTTGAATAGCACTTGGAGAATCTTAAAACTCTCACAAACCGTCGTGAACTGCTGTGGGAACAGTTTTAGCTGTTCATTTGTTTTAGTTCCTTTGGATACCTGCTTATTTTGGGTTGCTATTAGCATTTTGTTTTGCTTAGTGACAAAAGGTTGAAATGCTGTGAGCAGGAAAATGTTGAAAAGCAACCTGGACCTCCCTCCTCTTTATGCCTTTCAAAAAAAAAAAAAAAAGGAGAGATTTAGTAAATCAGGGAAACTTAATGTAGTGGTAAGCATGTTCCAGTTTTGTGTGGCTGTTTGTTTTTATAAAGTCTGTTGGAGTTATTTGTGTTTACAAGTCAAGTACTCAGATGCTGCTTATCATTCTTATCCTATCCAGAGGCAAGAGTTAAGTCATATGCATTGAGTGTGTGTATTGAGAGGTAATGTCTAAAACTGTCCTGTATTAAAATAAATGCTTAGCATTTTCTGAAAGTGTGATAGATGTTCTTTTTGTGTATCTGCATATTTTAGTTCCTCCTAAATATTTGAGGAATTTACAATGCATAAAGGAGAGGGGGTTATGATAAAGTTTCTCATTTTCAAAGTTAGCTTGAGATGTTATACCTGGATACTTGTCATCTTCCTCCTCTTTCATATCCTGTTATTACTTTGTTATCAGTGTAATCTTACTCTAAATCAAAGCTTGTATGTTCATACCACTCGGTCTTGCATAAGGAATCCTGACATTGTGTTGATTTTTATTTAAAGCATGATGATAGCAAACCAATATGTAATATTTCCCTGCACGTTGCACAGTGCAGACCTGCAGTACGTTTGCATCTTTTTCCTAACTATTAACTGGAATGAGAGTACAGCACACATCTAAATATTTCCTGTATACCAAGCAAAGAGGAAAATAACAATTTCACGTGGCTCTGCGTGGTGTTGGCCTGTCGCTGTCACTCTGCTTGCGATCGGCTGGGCGGCTCCGCTGCTGGCATTATGCAATCGGTTTGGATGCAAAACTACGGAACGGGAGCGGATCTCCCTGTTTGTGCTCCCTAGCACATGCAGCTGAACACATCAGAAAAAAGGAGGTCATCTTCACGCAAGGTTTTCAGGGGGCAATCATTTTCACAGATGTTTCCATTTCAGAGAAGGGCATCTTACCTCCTTTGTCTCATCCGTGCCTCTGAGTTTTTAAGTGCCCCAGGGATTTTTTGTTTTGGTAAATGTAAACATATACCTGAGGACAAATTTGCAGCCGGAAGGATGTAAGAATTTCAGATGCGCAGATGAGGAGCACGGAATGATCATATGGATTTACATTTTTAAGGAGTTTTAGACATTGGTAGGGAAGGAAACAATACAAAAAGAAGGCTAAAAGCAGATGCAGAAGGAAAATTACTTTGTTTTTACGGTGGATTTATACTATTGAAAACACTATGGAAGGTGGATTATATCAGCACCAAAACTGTAAAGAATCAGTCGCTTTTTATTTTCTCATTAAGTGATCTCTGCACAATAAATGTAAAAAAAAAAAACTCTGCTTTTTGTGGATAAGAACATTTTGTGATTTGAATATGGTTTGAAGCTCTGTGGAATATATTTGGGGTTACTGCGTCTTTCTTATGTGAATGGAATATGTTCATGTAAACATCCTAAATAAAGAAGAGCTTACACAAAAAGGTCAAGCTACTTTTTTTTTTCCTTTAAATGTCCAAGCTATACCTCTTTTGAATGAGAGAACCAGAACAGTTTTACCTATACATTTAACTAAACTATCCTTTTTTTTTTTTTTTTTTTTTTTTTTTTCTTTACCCCCCCCCGGCTTTCCCACTCTTTTCTCCTCCTATTTTAGTTTACCAGATGCTGGAATTGGATTTATTCTTGTCATAGATCGCAGACAGGACAAATGGACCTCGGTGAAAGCTTCTATACTGCGGATAGCAGTGAGTACTGGTTTATATTAAATACTTAAAAGGATCTTTTCATACCAAACCTTTCCTCTATAAATAAAAACATACAAAACACCTTTCTTCAACAATATATTAGGTAATATATCACCTTCAACAGTATCTAGCAGTTTTGGGGGGTTGCAGCCAACTGAGACCCAGCGTGATGTGTCTGTAAAATGCTTTTTGTACAGCTGGGAGCTGAGAGCGTTAACCCATGAAGGCACTGGAAATATGTATGTGCACGTGTGTACACCATGCCCTTCATCCAGGTGGGATCTGCTCTTTGCCCTGGCAGCTTTGCAAAGCTTGGGAACCACTTTTTCTTTTTAGAAAGATTTTGAGATTTGGGGTCCTCTCTTGAGAACAGTTTGTACTGGAAGTAACAGACTTGGTTATCATCGATGTTTTAAATCGTGTACCCATGGAACTGACTCTTAAACGTGTACCGCTTTTAGGCATTTGGGTGTAAAAACTCCTGTGTTTGAATGAAGACAAAGATTGCTTTTAACAAAAAAAAAATACTACATACCTATTATCAATTTCAGCACTGTTAAATTCACTCTCCTCTTTAATTACTGTTTTTAAGAGTAAAGGTAAGATTGTTAAAGAATTGCTTCCTTCCTGGCCCATAAAAGTAGGAAAAGATTGATGTTTTTTCCAAGGCATGCTTTGAGCTTTATTGTTAGAGCCATGTTGTTTATTTTTCTCTCACTATCCTGATTGAATTATTATTACTGAAATCTTTTCAGCAAGTGCTGAACAATGGAGCTGGAAGCATCTTTTTTTAATTTTTCATCCCTGTAAATTTTATTTCTGTAAAGTAAAAGTTAAATCAAAATTGTAAATGTCACTTTTCTGTAGCCCCATTTTAATCAAAAACTGTCTACCATATGTTAAAAAGTATTTAGAGGTACTACATTACCGTCTCTATAGGACTTTTCCTGAATGAATATATGACGATGATGAAATATTTCCCCAATACATTTCCATAATGAAAAATTTTTTGAAAGTTAACGATTAAGAATATAAAGAAATTATACAAAAATATGATTTTTGAAGTTCATTTGGAAATTTAAGAGGTGCAGGTTTGAAAAGTTTTCAGTAGTGGAAACCAAGGGCAGCTTTATTTGGACTGTTGAAAGACATTTCTACGGAGTCTGGGAATCTTTTTCAAAATTCAGTGCTGTATTTTCTATTCAACAACATACATTTTATAGGTGACAGTGCTTTTGTTTGCATACTTAAAGTGAGACTTTGCAGGGCAATTACAAATCTGTTGCGTTCTTATTTGAAGACATAATGCTTGCAGAAACTCTACTCTGCTGTGCACTGTTTTGTTTAGAAGCACAATATATAGAACCTGGTTATCTGTCTGCTATGATAATGTCTTTATGTATAATGATGTCTTTAATTGGTGGTGGATTGTGGTGGTGCCTGGAGTCTCTGCCTGGACACATGTATCAAGTCTTAAATGTAGAGAGCACTGAACGTTGCTGTGCTGGTGTTGGAGGTGTGGGATTTGTTTGTTTTTCTTCCTTTCCATTCTTGTTCTCCTGAGAGCTTTATTTAAAAGAGAAATTGTGCTTCCTAGCTGAAGTATCTGTTAGAGGTGTGATCTTTTTTGGATTTCTTCCCCAACCTTGCTCAGCTTTAGCTTTCTGATGCTGCCAGGGCAGCATGTGGCAGTACTTCTGGGGGGCTTCAAGCAGGAGTTGCATCAGGTCTGAATACCTGAAAATGCTGCCCTTGTACCCATTTCAGCAAAGGAAAGAGTGAGAAATCCTTGTCTACTATATGATATTTGCTGGGCTCTAGAGGTGGGTATTTCTAAAAGTGTCCATCTGCGGATAGACAAAGATTTTAAATGGCTCAAGGGTAACTAGAGGCTTAAGTTGGTTGTTCTTCTGAACAGTCGGATTTTGTGGTTTTCTTTTGTTATTGATCAAGTATCTAAGTGTCATTTGGGCTATCCAGAATTAACTTTGTCTGAAGGTGTAGTATCTTTAATGGTATCTTTAACAGCTTTGTACTGCTTAAACTTATGGCTGTATGTGAGGATATTATTCTTGCGTTATTTGAGAAGAGTTTTGGCTTTTGTCTCATCTGCAGTAGTTCCTGCAGTCTTTTTCAATGATCTGCAGTCACCTTGAGGGGATTACAAGGATTTCAGAGGATAATCCTGAAATTGGAGATGCCAGTGCAAGGTGTTCTGGCTGGAGCAATGCCCAATGCTGCTACTATCCTGATTGGAGCATCTGCCCAACAGCAATATTCTGACAACTGTAGGAAATACATTTGTGAGCAGCTGTTAACAAGAAAATACGAATTTCTGGCTTTCTTCCTTTTCAAGACTATTTGCATATAAGCATTATTTTAGTGCATGCTGGAAATGCATTTTGAAACAAAGTGAACAAAGAAATATTTTTTGGTTAACATTTTCAATGAATATGGAAACATTCTATGATGGCTTTCTAGCCCTCATTCTTCCTTTTTTACCATCTGTAAGGGATGGAAGGGCTAATTTCTTCTGTGACAGAAAATGAGTAGTAAAGCACTGTGCTCTCATGTTGATACTTTGGGTTGTTTTAGAGTCTGTCAAGACTGTGGAGAACTTCTGAAGCTACTTCAGCAGAGGTATTGGAAGGACAGGGCTGGACATTCACTCTGAGTAGCTGCTGTTGAAGGATGTGTAGCAGCAGAACTGAAACCAACAGAAGAGGTGTTAGGCAGGGAAAAAGGCCTCACTTTTCCTGAGATGCAACGAGGGCAGAGGTTGAGGCAAGCGTGTGGGAACGAGCAGGCTTTGCTGTGTTTGTATCCAGTTGACAAAGTTGCAAAGGGAAGGTGCCCACGAGGGCACCTGGTGGCTCACAAGACACTGCAAACGACATGTATTTTAATTTTCTTGGTTTAGCTATCCCAACATGAGGTTATTGGCCTACAGCAGGCAAGAGGGAACATATTTGGAGGGTAAATCATCCTATCTGACACAGAGGGAATGGATAACCTTCTGGAGATAGTTTATTATATAAAAGAATAGCTTTTATATTGCTGCAACTTGGACAGAATTCATCCTACCCTTAAGCCTCTATGAGAAATTCTGCCTACTGGGAAAGCTTAGGTGAGAGGTAGAGGGTTGGTAAAGATGCCAAAAGCCAAGCTTTGTGTTATTAAAGATGAAATTTTGGGACTAAATTGGCATGTTCTTAGAGAGAACTAAGAAAACTTAAATGTATTACAAGAAAACTAGATAGCCATTGCAAATTGTTCAGTCTTCTGTTTTTACATTGTTGCTTGAAGTTGAAGTGTGGGCATGCAGGTATTATTGTTATTGTCATGTCAGCTGCTAAGTTTCAGATAAAGCTTTTTTTTTCAGCATACATTTGCATTAGAATGCCGTATTTGCAGTTAAATGCCTTGCTGGAAGAATGGAGACACAGCAGACCTTGCAGTTATGCTGGCAAGCGGAGTTGATGACCTACTGAATGTTTCTGCTCCCCTGGCTGAGCAAGTGGGTAGGGCTGGAGAAAGAAGGCAGGACTTGAGGGAGGCTGCAGCCCCAGAACTCCCTAAAACCACTCTCTGTAACGCCAGCTAAGGGAAGTGGTGAATGACAGCACCTGACCAAACAGATAACCCTGCCCTGCTTTGGGGGGTTGTAAATGACTCTTCTTTTCCTCACACTGTCAGATCCAAGGTATTCAATGCACAGTGCAGGAGCAAGGCACTGTACTAATCAGCATGTTCTGGGGTTTCATACTGCTCTGGTCACAATTTCAGTGTGGTCTCATGAGAAAGAGAAATGAAACTTGTATAGTTGCATTGTGTGTTTGTGTGTGTGTTTGATGTCCCGTGTCTTTGGGCAAACACTGAGGTGTGAGCTCACCCTTTTATCTGCGCAAAAATATGCTCTCAGCAACAGAAATAGTTTCACTCATAGCCATCAATGAGCCTCATGTTGAAAGTCCAGAGGAAATAAACTTTCTTGCTTTGGTCCTTAGGCAATAACATATATGTGGGCAACATCTTTAGGAAGCAGTTGGTAGGGAGGTCATTCAGGTCATGGGGAGCCTTTCTCCAGTTGTGAAACTTTGCAACCTTTTCTAGAAGTGACAAGACTTGTGTTTCATCCAGCCACCTGTGGAAGTTTGCTTCAGGATTTGCCACCTGGGAGAACACTTTGAGTGCCACTCTCATGCCTTCTGTTTGGGACTGCATCATCCAAAGGGCTGTGGTGTCCTTTGCTCTTTATGAATCAACGTGCAGCTGTCAATGCAGCAGCAGCCTAGGCCATTATGTGCTTTGAAGCCTAGGGCCAAGACCTTCAGTGGATGGGAGGAGGAGACTAGAAGCCAGTGAAGAGACTGGAGTGTTAATACCAGCCTAAACCTTGCAGGAGCCAGGCAAGTCCCGTTTCTGTGCCATCTGGAGTCTTACCATTGGCTTTACGTCCAAGGTGAGAAACTGTGAGGTACAGTAATCCAAGCTTGGTGGTCTTTGGCCTTCTTTATAGAGAGAGAGGTTACTTAATGAGTGGATGATGGAGAGGAAAAATGTGTTTAGTAACCAATGCTCCATGGTCATGAAAGGTGCTATTTTATGTTACATATGGTTTTCTGCTAGCCTAGTTTCTAGCGTAGCTTTTTGCATCATGTTTTGCAAACTGAAGGGACATCTAGGATTGAAGAAGGAGGCAGGGGGGAGAAGTCTTTCAAGTCCTAGACATTTTTCTTATCAGAGGCATTTTTGCTTTTGTTCAAAGCAATGCCAAAAAGCTAGTAGTGTGATTAACCTAGAATGGTCACACTTACTTCAATTTTCTAGCTATTATGAATGAATAATTCCAGTGATTAATAAAAGGTTATATAGAGATGCTATATGATTTTTGTCTGGTTTGGATATTTTGTTCAGGCGTTTTCAGTTCTATTGGTATAGTCAGTCATTTGTGTTCTCCCTTTTTATTACCTTCTTTTTGATGCATAAAAGTTCACATAAACACTGAAAACCGTCAAAATATCACAAGTTTCAAATAGATATAACAAAAAGCTCAACTTTTTTTTAAACTAGATTTCAAAATAGATCATTTTATAAATCAGTTTATTCAAGATGATAAGTTGACAAGAAGCCTACGTAAGAGACATCATTCTAGCCAGGAATAAACATAGTCCTGCAAAAAAATAGTAGTTATTAGCTCCTTTATATGCGGAGATATTTTGGAAGGAGTGTCCTGTGGCTTACTGCATACTAGTCATGAAGCAGGAAAAACAAACCCACAAAGTTTGGTAATGCAGCTATATTGAGATACTTCATAAAACGAAGAGGAGTTGTGTTTTCAATATTTCAGAACTGCGCTGCTCAGACTAAAATGGGATCGAGCACTAGCTTTCGGTAGCTCACGTGGTTCAGGTGTCCTGTCTGAAAGCTGGATGTTTGCCTGGGAGCTGGCAGAATAAGCTTTTTGGATTAATTGCCCATCAGAATGGTTTTCCTTTGCTCTCTGGGAGTGTCAAAGCGGCAAAATGACTCGTTCTGTAGCTGTTGAGGGACAAGTTTCAGAAAACTGGCAATTCGGTGGTTCTCAAATGGTGCACCCACTTGGATTTGTGTAGGTGAAGGAGTGACACAGATGCCAAGTGGGACTAACTAGCAGACTGCAACTCTTTTACCTGCGTCTTTATCTAAAATGTGTACGTATGTATCCCCATAATTCATTTGTGCATTGAAGGAGCCTGTAGAGCACCCCAGGAGGAGATCTGCGATCTGAAAACTCAAAGGCATTGCTTTCCTTTCCCAAAAGCTCACTGCCCTGCATCCTCCGCAGACAGACTGTGACCCCTTGGCTTGCATCTGCTTCTGTGCTGCCTCTTCTGAGGGGTGGTCTGCAGCACTCTGATGGCACTGCCACCTGCCTCCACAAGAGCCTCCCCTCCTTTGGGGGATTACTGCAAAATAGGCCATTTACTTAAGTTTAATCATGTCTGTCTTGCTGTGAAGTCTTGGGCAGTTTGACCACCTCTCCCAATTCTATCTTTGAACATGCTGTCAGCCCCAAAGTGGCTAACATATACCATATACCACCTAAATGCCATTTACAATTCCTTTAATGTGCTAGTTTGGGCAAGAGAGGGTTGTTCCCTGCTCTGCTTTCATGGTACCCCTCCCTTCTCCTGTGTCCCCCTATGAACAGCTACTTATCTTCAGGATGCATTTCAGTTCTAGAGATGGTCCATCTCTTCTGAGAGGGAAAGTGATGATTAACATTGAATGTAACTGACTTAATTTTACATTATTCTTAAACTACAGCTAGGTTCAGTGTCCGTGAGTTCCCACTTTCCAGAGGTTTGGGGCACACAATGGAAAGCAGCTTCATCCCTTTAAAAATGGAGGAGGAGGCGGCAGGGGGAGGGGGAAAAAAAAAAAAAAAAAAAAAAAAAAAAAAGCCTAAAGCAGGCAGGTGAGCCTGTTTCTGAGTAGTATTAGCTGATTCCCCTGAGGGTTTAAGGTAGCTTTTGCTTTGTGCAGCCACTGAAGGTTCTTCTCCCTGGTTTGAGGCAACTGAGAGATAGCAAGGACCTTTGTGCATTGGAAAGCTTTGATTTAAGGGCTGTGCTGTGTATAAACTCCTGGTTTCAGCAGACTTAGTTTTGACTCTGTGAAGGTAAATGCTGTGCTCTGCTGTTGGAGTTGGTAGGCTTTAGTTTAAAAGTTTAAATTGATACCTACATGCTTTGGGGGGATTGTGGGGGGAGGTTTGTTTGTTTTTTAAATATGTATATATCATTGCAACTGGCACCTGCCTGAGTTCATGGAGAAGTGAAGAAGGGAGACAAATGGGTAGAAACCTAATCGTGGGTATCGCCAAGTGGGATACAAGGAGCGTCAGCGCTGGTGAGAGGAAGTGCTAGACAGTTTGGGCTGAGATAGGATGCCGGCAGTGGCTGCCTGCTTAGGCTGTGCTGTTTAACAGCATTGTAGGGAAGGACTTGGAGAACTTTTTTGTGTCCTTTATGTTGACTTGTTTTCATGACTGCTGAAAATGGCTTTGCTTGTTGTTCTCTCTTTTTGTTCAGTGCCAAGTTGGCTGGTTGGCTGGAGTTCGAACACACTTATGAGTGCCTCTTGCATCATGTCATTGGCTCTGCAAGTCACCAGAGCTTTAGAATAATATACAAGTTAGGGAAACAGTAATATTTTGGTGGTGAGGGTGTAGACTCAGATAAAATGGGATTGCAGTGGTCCAATATTGTTTACCCTAGAAATTCACCCTTGATGGTTCTTTGATAAATGTTGATTTGCGGGCTTGACTCCTAACCATGCCAGGCAGAGTAGGCATTGTTTTTTTAAAACCCTTTGTTGAAGAAAACAAACTGAAAGCATACGAGACATGCACCACTAGTAGAGATGAGAACAAAGTAATCGAGAATTTGAGCTTTTGCAGGAGATACCAAGTTCCTGACAAATCTTGAACAGGAATTAGTCTGAACAGTAGAAGCCTGTAGTGATCCCAACCACACTGTTTTGGGCAGACTGACTGGTTTAGATTTTACTTAGGGGAATTTGAGCAAGAGAATGAAGAACTCAGTCATACTGTCCACATTGCTATTGCAGGCACAAAATAAACTGGTACAAGTCTATATGAATAGGCTATACAAACATTCTGCTTTTTTTTTTTTATTTTTTTTTACTAAATCTCCTGAGAAAATATATTATCCATTCTTGCAGAGTTTGTTAGCATCAGTTAAATCACTTAAATTGCCATTGACTTCATTCCAGTTATTTAGAATAAATGTTTAAAAACCTAAACTTTTCCTTCTCAGTGCAGTCAAGAAATTTCTGTAGCATTTTTTTGCCCGTGTTTGCTAACTGTGGGATAATCAGGCCACAAGGTGTCGCAACACAAAGTATTTACTTGGCACATAAAGATTGTTTCTAGTGCAAAGATGGAGAGCAATTTGGGGATTTTTTTCCCCCACCCCTCCAGCTATCCAATGCACCCCTTTAGGACTGAATCACTGGGCTTTCTAGAAAATTTAGACATCAGTGATGTGGAGGCAGAGTGTAAAGCTCAACTCTTTAAGGTGCATTAATCAGTCTGAGATCTCACTTATACCCCAGTTATCTGGGGAACCACAGTATAATCTGTGAAGCTTTCTGGAAAACAAATTAACTACTTCTCTGTTTAAGAGAATGCCAAATCACTGATGCCCTTGAAAAGCTTTGGATTTGTGTTACACCACTCTCCCAACAGTCCAGATATTAAGAGTTTCACTAGGTATTGAAACAGAGAGACCGTTCCTTTAGTCAGTGTTTCAATTCTCTTTTAATAATCTATGTGACATAATTTCAAACAGTGTAATGCAGAAAATTGTGTGCTTAATTGTTATAATAATCACTTCTTCAGGGAGCTTTTTCTTCAGTCCTCCCCTATGGTGGAAATACTGAATAGGCAAGAAGACTTGCATGACTTCAAGATTGGCTAAATACTAAATATGTGAACATCTGCCACAGCCGAGGTTGATATTTAGTGATTTAATGTGGCTTCATTGCTTTGCTTCTGCTTTCTGCTCATTTCTTACCATCCAGTTCTTGTAGAACTGGAAAAGATCTATCAAACTACTAGTTGGAAGAGCATGATGAGGGATAACTTTAATTGAGGTTTAGTTTGTGTTTATTTTGAACTTTTATTTTTGTCTGAACAATTAAGCCTTGTTTCTCTTAAGAGTCTACTTGAGAAATTCAGCCAGGATGCCAATAGTTTGCATAGGTAATTAGCAAGATAAATATATGCACAAGCAAGAAACTTGCTGCTACGCACTCAGATGGTAATGTAGATTTGTCTTGGTACCCTCTAAAGAGAAGACTGGGTAAGTGTGCAAGTAACACTGCTGGAAAAAGCCCTCAGCCACCTCTGTCCCCTAGTCTCTTTGGCTGAGATGTAACCTTAAGGGTGATCCAAGGCAGTGCTGAAAAATTTGATACCAGGAAAACAGATCCCTGTTCTCGAGGCCGAGTACGTTTTCTCTTTGAACGAAGCACTCGGGGCAAGCCTTGGACCCTCTGTTACCGTTGCCACATTGCCCTGTGGTGTGACAGAGGCTTCTCGTGGTGTGAAAATGTCTTCTGCAGCCGCGGCACTGACAGTCACAGAGTGAACCTGTTTTGCAGGCATCTTTCCCAGGAAACCTGCAACTAGTCCTTGTGCTGCGTCCAACAGGATTCTTTCATCGAGCGCTCTCAGACATCGCTTTCAGATTCAACAAAGATGAGTTTAAAATGAAAGTACCTGTAAGTAGGTCGTCTGTTTTCACTTTATCATCAGGAATCTATTACAGCATTTAATCTAGCCAGCATTGGAGGAGTTGAAAGAAGATACTTAAAGGTAGTTTAAGCAGTTTTGGTAATTCATGATGGTTTTATTCTTGGAAGTGTTTTTTTGATTATTTGAGGGGGATTTTTTGACAGATCCTTAACAATGAGGGTGACAGAGCCCTGGCACAGGCTGCCCAGAGAGGTTGTGGAGTCTCCTTGTCTGGAGATCTTCCAAACCTGCTTGGACGCAGTCCTGAGCCACCTGCTGTAGGTGACCCTGCGTGTGCAGGGGGGTTGGACTAGATGATCTCTAGAGGTCCCTTCCAACCTTAAGCATTCTATGATTCTATGCATCCGCCAAAGAAAATTGCTGCCAATTTTATTAGTGGAGTGAACCTACCATAGGTGCCTGATATTAAATTGCCAAAAAACCCATAGTTTATATTTTTAAGTGCATAGCATTTATATTTTTAAGCCAGAGGTGCTAAAGATGATAATATGCACAGATAGGGTGAGTTGTTTTTGCTGGTTTTGTTTGTTGCTTTGTTTTTTTGCTTACCAAATGCCAATTTCAAAGGTGAAGGCGAGGCTTAAAGATACTTCCCCTTTATCCCATTATTTCTGCTTTTGGGGTATCATATCCCTACATGCAGAATTTGTGGAAATACTATTATTCTCTAGCATAGGTCCAGGACAGTGAGGAAAGAAGTGGTGTTGCTTTCATAGAAGATAACTATGTATAGTTTAGAGAATAAATAAAAAGCTGCTGTTAAGCCTGATGCTCATGCTCATATTTGCAATTATTTAAATGTACATTACCTTTAGTTGAAACAACTTTTAAGTTTGCTTTTGCTGGAATTGCTCCAAGGAAACGATTCCATCGCATAATTTTGTATTAAATAGAAATTATCCCATGAGAGACTGAGGGGGTTAGCTCAAAATCCCTAATAAGGGACCTAACGCTGCTGATCGTGTTCCCTTTCTTTGCTGTTGCAGATCATAATGCTGGGCTCAGTATCAGAACTGCAGGGTTATATTGATAAAACACAATTAACAGAAGAACTTGGTGGCACCCTGGATTATTGCCATAACAGATGGCTGTCCCATCGCACTGTAAGTCTTAGTTATTGTGTCAACTTTTCAGTTTAATGGGCCCTTCTGTTTTATACACTGTCATTTCTAAAACAGATTCCAGTTGATGCAAGTTGACTTACTCTGAGTGAGAAGATGTTCCCAATGGTACTTAGTCATCTTAAAGAAATAATATGAGTAATAACTTGGGAGTGGTTTTCTTAGGGCTTGGAGGAAAGGAACTACAATATATTGTTGGACTGAGGTTTATTGGTTTTGCTCGAAGAAAGAAAAAAGTCAAGTTGTAAAATAACTCCAGGTTATAAAAATATGAGGAAGATATACCTGATACAAGCCTGATACAATTAAGGAATTAATGGTGACAGTTCCTCCTGCTTACAAAATTATGCTTTGACCAGTTTTCAGTCTTGCAGTCCAGCTGTGCGAGTTTGCTATGAGTTGCATCCTGTGTGCATGTGTCTGTGTCTGTATGCGTGTGTCTAGAACTTGAAACATCTCTAATGATTTTTTTTTTTTTTTTTTTTTTTTTTTTTTTTATTCCAAAAGGCTATAGAAAGTTTCGCCCAAATGGTTAAGCAAACAGCTCAGATTCTTCAGTCCTTTGGGACTGAGTTGGCTGAAACAGAACTGCCAAATGATGTGCAATCAACCAGCTCCCTTCTTGCAGCACACACAGAGAAGAAGGACAAAATGAAGGTATGTAATTTGTACAGAGATGCTTTTTCTGTTAGAGTGTGTTTTAAACTATGACTAACACCATTAATAGAAAATTTGGAGAGTATTTGAAGTTAATATATGATGATGGACTCTGTAATCCTATTAAAGTTGTTTGGCTTGGTTTGAAGTTAAGAAAATCTTTATTGCCTTCATAAAGGGACATTTCTTAAGGCTAAGTGCGCTTAAATAGAAATGCATGATGACTCATGAAGAAATAAAAGTTCCTTTAAGTTGAATTTGATTTATAGTTCTTGTTTGCAACAATAAATTTGATTTTATTTGCATGCATATAAAATGTACGATCTTTTGAGGAATGGACAAATGTTCTTTCAAATTAGCTTAAATAAAAGCTATTTCCGATTTTCAAAAATCTCAAGTTTTAGATGGACAATTTTGTAGCCTAGTGAGAAACTGTAAGGCTAGCAATTGTGAATATTCAACTTGGTGTAATACAGTCCAGAGGTACAAATAAGCATGTAAAAAGCTGACATTTAGTATTTAGTCTCTTGTCACTGCTTTTAGTCAAACTATGCTTACTCTACTGCTATTTTCTTTTTCTATTTTGGTGCTTTATGAAGCCTTTCAGAAAACCTACAGAATTTCTGTGATGACTTTTTGGTTTTGCTTTGTAGGAGGACATAAGGTTAGCAGTAGAACAGGGAGATGATATCCTTGGAAGTATTACAAAACCAGTTACTGAGAACCCTGAATACAAACTGAATCAAGATCAGCTAGACAATCAAACAACTGTAAAAAGGTGAGAGGTGTAAAATACTGAACCTGATGCTAATCTGCATTTTTGACCCGTGTCTGACTCTAGTACTTAATTTTGTGTGCATGCTTAGTAAATAAGGAAGCCTTCCAAAGCCAGCATAGGAAAAGTGCTTTCAGAAACAACACTTTTGTTATCAGATCTGTATTGAGCAAAGTCATCTCTTGGTCCCCTGCAATTAAGGGAATAACAGAAGCGATTTGAGTTTCAGTATTGATAGAGTACCACGGTGTGTTTGTGGGGTGGTTTTCTTTGTTGTTGTTATTTGGGGGGTTGTTTCTGTTTTTCCCTTTTTTTGTGGGGAGACACTTTTTGTCATACTTGAATATGTAGTTGAACAGAAGATTCTTTCTTTGTATGAAAGACCAAAGCACAGTCCAAACAAATCTCACTACCTCTTTTGAGTAGTTTGTTCACTGTATCATTCAGGAGCTCTGGGTGTTTTTCCTACGTCCATACTTGAGACAAGGTGTTTTCAGAGGAGGATTTTGCACCTGGGCAGTTGAGCAGTGGTCAGTTCTTTTTGTGATCTCTGGAGTCAACAGTTAATTTCACACTGTTTCTTCAGAGAAAGTGTTGGAGCAGCAGATTGTTCTTCCTCTGAATAAGCCTGAAGGAGCTTCTAGTGTGGCAGGTCTCAGTGTAGCTAACAGCTTTCAAAGGGTGGTTGGAGAGTACTCTGCTCTTGAAGTATGTACACAGCAATGTGCGTGTGTTTATGGAAGGTAATAGGTGTTGTGCCCCCCCCCCACATACTGCAAAAGACTGCCAGCTTTCAAGTGTTCTATCATCATAACACAGATGTAAATCAGAGCAAAGCTATAAAAGCAGAGCTCATTTCCCCAAGGCAGTATTCTGCATTGCTTTTTTGTCTGTCATTCCACGTTTCTGTCACGCTTGGACCGACTTTTCTTTCTAAACAACTGTCCATTCCAATGAACAAAGCTTGGCAGGAGCTTTTTTTTTTTTTTTTTTTTTTTTT
>VZSV01000217.1:815172-831397 GCA_013398735.1 Nothocercus julius | reverse complement strand
AGATGTATGGTACTTGTGAGATGGCTTTCACCCTTCTGGAGTGGCCCTCAGTTACTGGAATGGCCAGCACTCCAGAGGGCTGTGCTGCCATTCAGAGGGACCTAGACAGGTTGGAGAGTTGGGCAGAGAGGAACCTCATGAGGTTCAACAAGGACAAGTGCAGGGTCCTGCACCTGGGGAGGAATAACCCCAGGCACCAGTACAGATTAGGGGTGATCTGCTGGAAAGCAGCTCCATGGAGAGGGATTTGGGAGTCCTGGTTGACAACACATGAACCATGAGGCAGCAATGTGGCCTCGTGGCCAAGAAGACCAATGGCATCCTGGCTGCCTGAGGAGGAGAGTTGCCAGCAGGTGGAGGGAGGGGATTCTGCCCCACTACTCAGATCTGGTGAGGCTGCCCTGGAATACTGTGTGCAGTTCTGGGCTCCCCAGCACAAGAGGCACAAGAAGGATGAGGAGCTTCTAGAGAGGGTCCAGTGTAGGGCGACAAAGACAGTTAAGGGACTGGAGCATCTATCTTATGAGGAAAGCGCTGGGGCTGTTTAGCCTGGAGAAGATAAGATTGAGAGGAGATGTGATCAATATGTAAAAATACCTGAAGGGGTCAGAAGCGGGGCCAAACTCTTCTCAGTGGTGGCCAGTGATAGAACAAGGGGCAGTGGGCACAAATTGAAACACAGGAAGTTCCATCTCCAGCTGAGGAAGAACTTTCACTGCAAGGGTGACAGAGCCCTGGCACAGGCTGCCCGGAGAGGCTGTGGAGGCTCCTTTTCTGGAGATCTCCAAAACCCGCCTGGATGCCGCCCTGTGCCCCGTGCTCTAGGTGTCCCTGCTGGAGCAGGGGCGTTTGGACTAGGTGATCTCTAGAGGTCCCTTCCAACCTCAACCATTCTGAGATTCTGGGATTCCATTTCCAAACTCTAAGTATGGTGGGAATCCAATTGCAAGACTCAGCCTGTGTTACTTGTTCATCCCTTGTCTGCTTCATGTATTAAGAGCATGTGAAAGGTGGATTTCATTCCTTTGTTTTCGTTGGTGCACTTGGGAAGAAGCTGCTGGTGCAGAATGTGTGTCTGTAGTTGAGGGTGAGTGGAAGCTGTCCTGAGCAGTCTTTAGCTGCTCCTGCAGCTGTAGTCTTTTCTTTGTACTTAATTGTCATCCTTCTGTGTGTAGTCGTCAATGACTTCTTCAAATCTGGAAGCTATGAACTGAGAAGTAGCTAAGAAACAGTTTTCAATTTATATCTGCATGCAATAGGCAGCCTCTGACACAAGCTCATCACCCTTGTTCAGACCCAAATGTGCTGGAGGTGGATTGATTGTCTTAATTTTCTTCCACTGAACAGTCCTTCACGGAACAACATTAGAAATGCAAAAAAAATGGAAGAGAGAAAATCTGATCTCACGAGTCCAGAAGGTTATAGCACCACAGTATCACCAAAGTACCCCGAGAAGGGCAAAGGTGAGTTTACACATGTGTTCCTATCCCTAGGTGTGAAGAGCATGTCTGTGCTGCAGGTGCACAGGCAGATTCACCCATAGCTTAGCCGTGGTAGTGCGGGTAAACACCACGCTGCACCTGAGCGAGCTTGGTTTTGCTGCTCTAAGGCCTGAGGCAGCTACCCCCAAAGTGCTGCATGAGCATGGTGGTCCCATTGGCACTCAGCTCTGGGGTTGCTGCATGCCCTGTGTGGTGTGGACAGGCTCAAAGCCACCGTATTCACGGAGGACAAGGGGCAGCCCAAATGAGGTGGGAACTATGGGGTATGAGGCCTGGCTCTGCAGTAGGTCTTCCCTTAGAGCTGACCAAGTGGCTTCTGAGTCTGACTGTCTTCAGAACAACTAGTGGCAAGAAATTTATCCAGGAGAGTGTTGTGCTTCTTTAGATTTGATTCTCACTGCTGCAGTTATTACTGGACTAGTGATCATATGAACAGTGAGAATAAAGGGCATTTAGGTTCTTTTCTTGTGCCTGGACTTTTGGTTATTCTTTCTCCTCCCTAAGTGCTGATTCCCTGGCAGGGCTGTGAATGATTTGTTGCCTCAACCTCTTCTTGGGCTTCTCCCTTTTCTGTGTCTCTCTCTTCCTTTGTAGATGACACTAGCTCTACCTCAGAATGCTCTGTACTGTCAAAAAAGCGCTTTACACTGCAGGGCTTTACTAACCTCAAAAGTCAGAAAGGTAATTCTTTTAAAAGCTAGATTTTTTTTTTCTATTTAAAGCTGCAGTTGGTGCATCCCTTCATGTGTATGTGTGTAGTGCAACAGGTTCACATGTACTGTTTTGCATTAGCTTGTTCTCCTGTGCTCCAGGCGGGCTCCTGAATCACAGGCCATGATAGGAAGCCTTGGAGAGAAACTGGGAGATGAAGTGGGAAAGGGAGATGCAGCTTGGAAAAGAGCAGTTGTTAGAGGTGCGAGGGAAGGAAGGCAGCTTCTAATACCTCTGTTCTTGCTGTTGGGACCTGGGAAGCAGTGTGGAGTGCCCACTCCTACAGAAAGCCTAGGAGGATGTTATCTTTAGATCAAATGCCTGACCTGCTTCTAGCTTCAGTGGATCTGTCCCAAATGCTTGACGCTTGGTACTTGGCAAAAAGGAATCAAGGTCTTACTAGAGTATTTTCGTATTAGCTTCCCTTGTTAATGAACTCCCAAACCATGACTGTGGCAGAATGCTTATTACAATGTTCCTTTCTAGCTGCAAAAATAAATAAGAATTTCCCCATGCTTCCAAAAAAGGTCCTTTTCGTCACTGAAATGGGCAATAGAAGTCTGAGATGCTACTTGCTTCCTCTTGTCAAGTAACTGCACTGGTACATTCACTTCTTGCTTTGAATAGCTATCTTTGAACAGTCTGAATTGCACCAAGATGATGATACTACTTAAAAGCATGTTTGTTTTTGTTTTGTTTTTTTTCCCCAGCATCTTTTCAAAATGTCTTTTGAAAATCTGATTACCTTTGAGTTGTTTCTGGAGAGACTGTAGTGTTGCGTATCTGAATATTCTAAATATGAATGAGGTGAGCACTAATATGCCATGCTTGCCTTGACAGAAACTCCATCACCTACTGCTAAAAGCCAGACTTTGCCAATGATCCTTCTTACAGGACCAGGTATTGCTGTAGAACTAGAGTTGTATAAAAAATAATTGTTTCAGTCTGGTGATGTTTGTCTGAAGTTCAGATTAATTATACTGAGCTGATACCTAGTTCATTTAGAAAAGTTTACATATACCTTAACCTATTATTATAGAATAAATTTGCCATTTTTTTTTCTTCAAATAATTTTGTGACTAATTAACTACTTTTGCTGTAACTGATCCCTGACAATTAAAATTAGAGTGATTACAGAAATCCATTTGGTTTCCATTGTAGACTCAAAGGTATTTAGCTTGCATTCCACCTATTCTCTTTTTTCCAGTTCTTCAATATCTCTCTTCTGTGTTTTTTGCCTATTCATCCTCCTGCAGCTTCTCCTACCAGCCCTGACAAAAAAGCTAAACGACATGAAGTAGTGAGTGACCCAACTCCTTTTGGTTTAAGAGGTAGAGTGTTACCACTTCTTGTATTCCACAAATACCCACACATCCCTCATAAATTATACATATATATTACAGTAAATTATACAACTGAAGATGCTGTTGTGCGTACCGGTATTGATATCAGCTGGATTTTCCAAATAGATCTGTCAGCTTCGGTGTATATTGCTTTTGAGCACTCAGTTTGACAAAGTTTTACCTTGGCATCAATGTCAGCCTATGGCTAAATTTCATTTTGAAGAGGCTGGTGGGATTTGAATTTTCTGCTGATTGAATACCCAGATGCTGAGTATTTAGTGGAACTTCACTGGCATTCAATTGCTATGGAGCACATGGTTTTCCAGTTTACATTCTCCATCCACTGTACTCCTTCTGGAGAGGATTTAACTTCTTAAAAAGATGAAAGCCACAATTTTTAGATTTTATTCTAATAAGAGTGAGGATCATCATTGTCATGTGGCGTTTGTATTGCCTTATTGTATTTGTGTTCTACACTTTATTATTTTATTCATAGTTCATTTCTTCTTTTTTTGGGGTGATAGTAGACATCTTTTGCCATCCTGTTAACTAAGGCTTGAATGCAAATCTGGGGTCAGTTAACCAGACAGTACAGAGGAAAGTAGAGAGTTTCTTCCCGGTTGCATTCCCACCGTCATCTCTTTTAGAAAATACCCTAGAAAATCAGCTGATTCTAGCCCTGTCATTCCCCTCTTCTACATGTTTTCCGGCCTTGGTCTTAAACTGTCTGCTATGTGGAAACCATGCTGGTTTAGCTGCTGTGCAGGAGAGACTTCCTCCACCCTGGCCTGGCACACAGAAACACCCTAAGTATGGAGAGCAAGAACACGTTGCCTCCTCTTGTGCCTTCCCACATAACGTGGTGGGCGCCATTTAGAAGAGCGTTGACTCCTCCTTACACTGCCATGAGCTCAAGGGAAGGGAGTTAGTTGCAGAACCAAGTCACACAGCTAATTCCCGTCTCCGCAAAGATCAGCCCAAATCTGAAAAGAAGCAACTCAGGCATCCTGGGTTTTCCTGGCCCATCAGCTGTAAGCTTATTAATGCATAACCTTTGCTTTTCTCAACTCTCTGTTGTTTTATTTCCTGCTTTTATAGGGAGCTGTAATTTAGTCACATCATGCAAAGTACACACGTACACGTTAGATGAGGGTGCATAAATTTGGTGCCTGTAGGAATATGAACACAGAGACCACTCTTCTCCCAGGATCAGATGACTTTTATACTACCTTTTAAAATTAAAGTGCCAACCTGTAGGAGGAGTAGGAACACTAGTGTTCTAGCAGGGTCAGTCAGGTCCTTATCTCTGTTGGCACAATATGTAAAGTCTCAGAAATGTATGGAGTCTCAGAAACAGGCGCTGTTATCCAGCGTGCCCCAGATGAGCAGGCCACTGAGCATGACACAATAGGCACAGCAGTTAGAGCATTTTTACTCCTTTTTCTTTTGTGTAACTCATTGGATCTGTTTCTAA
This sequence comes from Nothocercus julius, assembly GCA_013398735.1. Taxonomy (NCBI): domain Eukaryota; kingdom Metazoa; phylum Chordata; class Aves; order Tinamiformes; family Tinamidae; genus Nothocercus; species Nothocercus julius. Next base: position 826,367 of record VZSV01000217.1, on the reverse strand, counting down.
TGAGAGCTTGGAACAGTTACGAGCAACCAAATTATCTTCTGTTGTGGTGTTCTTCACTTGGAAGTAACGGAAATTTAGCTGTGTCCCGTGAGCTTCCAGTGACATTTGCATGGAATACAGCAGGAATTCATTACTCAGTTTCTTCACAGATGGAAATTCATGCCTAAGCCTGAACAGGGACAAATGGGTCAGTACTTCTAATCTTGTACTGGTCATCCAGCAGCGCAGGCAAGGTAAAACCCCACTCAGTTTGGTGTGTTTTGAGTGTGATGCCTTAGATTGCTTTAGCTTTGTATGATAATACTGCAGTATTTGCTTTATGCACTGACATGACCAGCCATGGTCATGAACTGTCTCAGAAGCAGTGAAAAGCAGAACTGCTGCTTTCTTTCTTGGCCTAACTAATAGCTGTGTAAAAGCTGGGGGTTCGTTCGTTCTTTCATTCTTTTCATTAGTTTTATTATAGTTACTATTTGTGCTGAGCCAAAATGTAACTTAACTTAAAAATATTTCTCTTCCATGATGACTTCTTTAATTATGAGCTTGGTATGTTTATTAGTAGCTGCTGACCTTGGTAAAAAAAGCATCCCCCTAGTAAAAAAATTACTGCAGTTTTATTTGGAGAATGATTTTTGTATACTCTGGATATGATTCAGCCTCATAAGTGAAATATTTTTTCTCTCTCAGGATGAAGTATTTGGCACTTGACAGGCAGGAGATTGCTCTTGTGGTGCTGTGACTTAACACTACGAGAATTCATCATGATTAAGTTTTCAGCCTTGGATACCCCTGAATAATAATCTGGCTCAGCAGTTGAAGTACAGAGAGGCTGTCGCTCCTGTTGTATTTATTGACAGCTATAAGCGTTCAGCAGTTTGAATAAGAAAATACTCATCTATCCCTTGTTCCAAAAGGCTCATTAGGTTGTTGGGCGTGACAGCCATGTGTGTTCATCCTCTTCCCTACCTCTTCCCAAGAAAAAGAGCATCTATTCATCATTCATCTCTGTACAGGCAGAGGAGGGGGGAAGGCTGCATTTTTCATTTGAGAATTTGTGTTCTTTCCATTTGTTCTCCTCTACATAAACAAAAAGGGCCAAATTCACACTGCTGTGCCTGACACAAGTCCATATGCTCTGGAAATGGGCCAGCTTGTGCCAGCTGTGACTTTCCCACAGAGGTTGCAATAACTTCCTATGTAAGATTTCCCTCCTATTTCCACTAAGCACTGCAGGGCTTTTCAGTGGGCAGAGCTTTTTCCCCCAGTCAGTAGCACACTGCCACAAAATTGACTGTTGGCTGTTTGTTCACCAAGGTTGGGCCAAGACATCCCATTCTCTTGATGCCTCTGAAGAAAATGATGGCTGGTCTAGTGCTGATGATCCGCTGAATTCCTCAGATGCGGAGGAGGAAGGAGGAGGAGGGGGAGGCGAAATGAAACTGGTAACCAGAAAGTGTTTCTCTATGTTTTCATTAGAGTATATAGGAATGCTTTTGAAGCTGGCAGGAAGGAAAGTCCTTCTTGCCTTGAAATCCTGAAAGCCTTAGATTTAGGCTTCTTGCCTGAATCCTTAGTTGGGCAAAATTTCTATGGTAGGGCAAATCTCTTTTCTTAAGTCTAGTGTTTCTGAGTTGGGAAGGGACATCTGGGTTTTTTTGCGCCCGCACATTAGTGGGACTGTGACTGCTTATGGCACAGCACAGAAGTCAAGCAATGAAGTTGCCTCAGTTGTACCACGATGCACGTGTGCAAGTCTCTCTAGCTCACCAGAATTTTTTTTATCTTATGTTTTGGTTCTTTGGTTTTTGTTTTCCTAGAAATGTTAATTGTAATGGAAAGATTCACAGAATATTCCTCATAGTGTGAGAATTCATGTACTGAATCTGTGTGTAATTGAATAGCAAGGTTTTTCTGGTTCGCAGTATATAGTATATGTTCTCAGTATATAGTGTATATGTGCATAGTGTCTGCAGTATGTATGTGGATGAGAGAGCAGGAAGTGTGAAGTGTCATAATTTTCATAACAACAAAGGCTGTAATGTATGTTAAATTACTCAGTAATTTATTTGTGTTTTTCCCTGTGTGCATTTAGACTCCTGGCAAATACACAGTTGTGACTGATTACGAGAAAGGAGTTTCTGAAGAATTTACAGTGAAAAGTGGGGATCTAGTTCAACTGATTCGAGAAGGGGAGGATGGACTTTGGTATGCAAGTTTGTGTTTGGAAACTTTATCTGCAGAACTGTGGTTGGAAGGCAGGTGTTGAGGGCCAAACTTTCAAAGACTTTAAGCGAAGCAGTCTGACTACTTTTTTTTTTTTTTTTTAAGGTATGTAAAGAATCTGAGCACTGGTAGAGAAGGTTGGATCCCAGCAAACAATCTGCTTATGCTCATAGGCAATTCAAAATCAGCTCAATCATTAAGCAGCTCTGGTAGGCTACTCATAATTAATGAGATGAATGTATACTTAGATTCATATATTTTTTTTAAAAAAAGTTATGAAATAATTACACTGTGTTTTTTCTTTCTTTCTTTCTTTCTTTCTTTCTTTCTTTCCTTTCTCCCTCCCTTCCAGAATCAGGCACTGCGTCCAGCACTCTGAGCACATCATCGAGCTGCAGTGATAGCTGCAATGCCAGCAGCACCAGCTTCTCAGACATTAAGGGCTAACATGAAGTTTTCATCCCACCTCCAGGGAAGGGGGAAAGCTGGAATTTGTCATCTTGTGCAGAGTCCTGAATGTTCCACTCTAGTGGAGAACAGCTGCTTTGTGTTGCTGACACTGTGTATTTTCATTGGTGACTTTTAGAGGGTCTCACAGAAGATTCCAGTGAAAAGTGCATGGAATGTGAAGTTGTAAATAAAAGTTCAAGATTTGAAATTAGGTCTTGAAGAGGCTTCTGCTCTGAAGTCTGAAGCTCCAGAGTTGCTAGCATCAAACACGTTTACTCATAGATATACAATCAGGTTTCTGCAGAAGTGTATCATTTCATTACAGTCAGAATCTGAGTGTGAGGTGACAAAATGTGTTCTGTGCTAATTCCTTATTGTAAATTAATAAATTAGCAGTCACTGTACAGGATAGGTATAGGGAACATAAACCCAAGTTTACAATTTCTCCTCCCAAAATCCCTTTCTCCAAGGATGTTCCTGGCTCAGTGCAGTGAATGGGATTCCTACAGCAACAAGGAAGGAAGTTTGGCCCAACCATTTCTCTTGTCTTGGGTCTTCATGAGACTCTTTTCTGCAGTAAAATACTTCCTAGAAGCTGTGATACAGAAATGACCAATTAACTGACCACACAACAACATCAAAAGAAAACACTGTTTTGTCCTTTCAGACTTTTTTCTGTGTGCAGTGAGATAGCTGTTTTCTAAGGCATTTTGACCTCCCAACCAAATTCTTTACCAATATCCCTGTGTTTACGTAGCCTTGGCAATTTAGTAGTATTCTTTTGTTTTTTATGTGAGTGCACGATGAAACACAAAATTGTATTCACTAAATAATTTCATAATAATCTGCAATTGCATGGTTACCTTCAGTTCTATCATTTAGCACGTAGTTACAGGCAAAGAAAACCATTGCTTTTGCACTATGGGTCAAGAACCTTCATACAGACCTCTACGGGGTAAAAATGTGACTCTTCTTAGTCAATAGTTTTGTGGCATGCTTAGTCAAAAACAGAAACAAATCACATAATTTTTCTATTAAAGGAAGGAACAGGAGAAGAATGTTAAAGAAGCAGCAGATTTGTGCTATAGACAGATTTTACTTTTTTTAAAAAGAAGGATAATGTTAAACTTGGCATTTTTTTCAAGCTATGTTGTAAGTCAATGATGTAAACTTTAAGGTTGTCAGGTGTTCTTTGCACTTCATCCTTACAAATAGTACAGAAACTTGTGTTTGTCATGTATGGAATTCTGTATCCATTCCTTGCCATCTCTCAATTATTTTTACTTACATGAAAGTATTTTAACCTGTTTCATATTATTTAAAATAATATGGAAGAGCTTCATTTTTCAAAAGCAGTAAGTAACAGCAAACTATGTCAACAAGAACTTCTCCTAATTATCAAACCCTCTAATGACTGAGCCCCCAAAGTCTTTTTTTGCCCAGAAATTGAGATTTTTAGAGGCTGCAGCTTAGAAAACTTAAAAGGAGACACCTTCTAGAGAATGATCTTGCTCCTGCCTTGTAAAAGTAACCCTATCCCAGATGCAAGCAAAATGTAGCTGACTGTGGTCAATACAAACTGAAACACTTGTATGTACGCATATATATGCATATATATATGTGTGTGTAGATATGTATATGCGTGTAGATATAATGTATCAATGTAAAAGATGTATTTATAGTCTTATGCTGCTGAATGTGTCACTTTACAATTCAAAAATACTTAGGTTTCTTGCAATGCCGCAGTATAAAGACTGATCAGGGTTTTACTTCAGGCTTCTTTCCAACACAGAAATCCTCTGATCTTTTCTTAATTATCCCATATAATACTTTGCTGGCCAGGAATGTTTAGTTGAATATTTTATAATGAAATGGCAATGTGCAGAGATTCAGTTTGTTGTCTTTGTAAGTTATTTTGTAAATTATCTGTAACATAATTTACTTATATATTGCTGTCTTGGTAGGGTGAGGCTGTCCTTTCATTTCTTACTACAGCCTCAATTCTGTTATTTCAATGATCTTATACATATCATTGCACTTTAATACAACTCATTTCACTGTTTCCTTTTCTACTGCTGTTGTGGATTAGAATCTCCAAGTCAGAAGTCTCTATTGTACCTATGAAAATTTGAATAAATTTCAGCACTTCTTGCTGAATTCCTTCTATATATACACATGTTCTCTGTTTTATTTTGTGTCATGGTCTTAAAAGCTTCTGATAAGGATTGTATGAAAATATTTGAAACAGCAGATCAGTTCTGCTTAGCCCTTGGGAGCCTACAAAGTGTCACGGTTGGCAGAGCCTGTGTGTTTGCTTACTCATTTTGGACCATCTCAGAAAAATTCCGTTTTACTTTGGTGATCCTGGCTCATTTTGGTGAGGGTTGGAAATCTGGGGAATTAGAACATGTCTGCAGGTTGAAGATAAAACATGTGAGCCAGTGCTAGATAATTGGATGGAGTCCTGTGCCCAGTTCTGCAAAGACTTCAGGGTTGCCCTGGTGCCCACACTTGTGCTCCTGGGGCCTTGGCAGGGGTCGGAGATCCCTCTGGTGGAGGGGTGAGAAGTGAGAAATTTGATTCACGCTTGCAGTGTCTGAAGAGTGAAGTGTTTGCACGTTCATGGGTTAGTGGCTTTAAGGATCATCATGCCTTGGGAGGAAAGGAATTTCTTACTTCATGGGAGTGAGTTGGGCTGAGCTGGTGACTTATGTAATCACAGGGCCCAGTTAAGCTATTTCAGAGATTTGGTTGCTCTTATTTGCTCTTGTTAACCTAACAGCTACCTCCCTTAGCTGGAGGAAGTCCCCTGTCCTGAGCACAACTAGCAAATCCAGCTGTCCTAACTAGGAAATCCAAGTATCCCGAGCACAACTACATCATAATTACTGCTGAAAAACAATAAAAGCATCCCAGCCCAGACTTAACCTAGTGGAAAGTATACTATTTTCTAAATACTTCTAATGATAACAGGTTTCTTTTTAACTTATTTCCTATTGCAAACACTAGAGAGTCATCTCATGTTTTTTATATCCTACTTAATTGGGTCAAAGCTGGAGCCCATTAGTTCTTGGATACGGAAAGCAGCTCGCTAGTTGGCAGGCTGAGGCTGCCTCCACTCTGCCCCAGTGTAGGCAGTGAGCTAAACTGAGGACTTGGGACCATAGGTCTTATGCCTCCATTTTCTAAAGATGACAGGGATTTCCGTTCTACTTCTATGCCTTAAATAGAAGCCTTAGTGTGACCACAATTCCATAATGCAGTTCGTGGGAAGCCCTCAAGCGACTTGTCCTCTTAGTTTAGCTTTGTGTGGGTACCTGCCACATCGGCCTGGAACAGGGGAGCTATCCACCCTGGAATCCTAAATTTGAGCAAAGTAAGAGATTTGGTAAGATTTGGTATAAACTGTATCTAGATTTTTATCAAATTAGATGCTTAAATGTTAACTTATTTGAGTTTTTAAGGCCTCCCCACAGGTCACTGGCATTGAGTTTGCCCCAAACACTTTGGTTTGCGACTTGTGCTCGCCCTGCTCTGGCTGAAAACTGCATCTGTCTGGTAGATGAGCCAGGCCCAGAGCGCCCACTTCCACCAGCTTGTTCTCATCTACGTTAGCTGTGCTGTCTTTGTAGCTACCATTCTCCATCTCAGAGCAGAGTCACAGAACATAGCGCCAGCTTGCCTTGTCCCGCAGGGATGCTTCCACCTTCCTGTCTTCTTTTTCTCCTCCCATGTCTTAGACGCAAGCATTTCTCTCTTGCTGTCATCTGGAGAGCGTCACTGACCGCCAACCCCTGATTTCTCTCCCTCTCTCAACTCTTCTTGCCCTATCCTTTTCACTTGTCACTCCTTTCTAGATATTTCACAATAAAATTTGTATCTTTCTTAGGAGAGGTGCTTGGTTTGCCCCCAGCCACAGTTCTGGTGTCTGCCTCTCAGGAAAGAAATCGGGGAGTAGGGACTAAGTACGGAGCCTCTGGGGTTTGCAATGTTGCCCTCCCTGCCGCAGGGAGAGGAGAGACTTGCGCCATTGCCTGGTTCTTGCTCGGGGATCTGTGTTTCCTTCCCGTTCTCCTCGCTGCCTCTGTGGATGAGCTCCTTGGCAAGCAGGAACGCAGCTGCGGCTGCCGCTTCTCCGCAGGTTCTGCTGCTGAAGAGACGTCTGCGGGCTGAGTTTGCCGCAGGAGCTGACGTGTTTCTAAGAGCGCGTACCTGGTAATACGCTGAGGGAGATGGACAGTATCATGTTGCAAGTCAGCTGCTGATTTGCTTGATGGCTCTTGCTTATTTACCTGGGGCTGTTCCGCACCGCTGGGAAGGCGAGGTGCGCGGGTGCCGGCGCCCTGCGCCCGCCTCGCTGCGGGCCCTGCCGCGCGCTGGCCGCGCTGCACGGTGCTGCGGGCAGGGAGGCCGTGACCGCGAGGTGGGGAAGGGGCAGAACGTGGAGCTGACGGCTTTTTTTTTTTTTTTTTTTTTTTTTTGAGGCCGGCACATGGGACTGGTGAGTGCAGCGGCGTGAGGCGTACAGGGCATAAAAGGGGTTTTAATGACAATAATGCTGAGTGTCAGTGATTGAAGTAGCTGCTGTGAGCTGAGCTGTGTATTCCTGTCCTCCTCCTTCGCTAGCACTAGCCCCATTACACAAACCAGCCCAAGGAGGCAGCTCGATCATCCCCCCTTCGCCAGGCCGGTTTCCCCTGGAGCCGCTCCCAGGGTTGGCGAGAACCAAGGCCACAACCTGGCCCGGGGGCCAGAAAGTCTATTTATTGCCAGCAGTGTTTGTGTAAAGGGCCACCCTCGAAAGGCAGCAGGGAGGCCGCAGGGTGGGGGAGCACAGGGTAGTGACCCACAGCATGGCAGGGGGGCCCTTCCTGCACCTGAGAGATGCTGGGACAGCTCCTGCATCCTCCAGGCTCTTCCTTGGCTGCCCATGCTCTGCTGCACGTGGTTAGCTCTAAATATCTAGTCACACACAAACAGGCAAAAAAAGAGCAGCCCAAAATATTGATGGGCTCCAACTGTTTGGCTAGTTCCAAGGGATATTCATAGTGGTGAATAGCCACTGAAATATAGCCACTGAAGTCCTGAAGTCTTATGTATCTGAAGTCTTATATAGCATAGCCAAAGCTGAAGTCTTCTTTTTAATATCTTGGGGCACTGTGGTGTGTAGACAAAGCCTGAACCAAAAAGCAGCACGGTGTTTACAAAGAGCAGGCTGCAAGGCCACCTGGCAGTATTTCCATACGCGGTGTAGCAGAAAGACCAAGGCCCCAAGGTTTTCTCATCAGGAGCCCGAGTCATGGCCAGAGCCCCAGCGCGGCCAGGGAAAGTCGAAAGCCGAGGAGCGCCCCAGCGCTCCCCTTGGGCACCGGCCATGGTGCCCCATGGAAATTCAGTCCCTAGAGCAGCGAGAGCCCTATATAAAAGAAAAGCTGAGTATGACAGTGTGCTTGCCAGGCCGCCCTGCGCTTCCCTCAGGGCACTGCTGCCAGTACCAGCAGCGGCCTACAGATGGGGTAGAAAATCAAGGCAAGGCTGCACGAACGCAGTGTGAGGGAAGAGCTGAAGCCCTGGGACTGCTGAATTCCGAGTGACTCTTCTCATAGGCGCGGTTATCTTGGGCATTCCCCAGGAAATCTAAGCACATGATTTTTTCTTGGAATACAGAATTGCCATATGAACTGCTCACTGACTGTTGTTCCCAGCACTTGGGCTTCTCTCTAGGCTCTATAAATAAAGTGTTTCCTGCATCTGCAAGCAGCAAAAGCTGAATCTTTCAGGTTTAAGCAGTGGCAACAGAGGGGGAAAATATTGCACCAGCTGTGAAGGACACACAGAACCTGTGAACTTTGCAAAAAGAAGACACAAAAACGACGCGATGCCAAAACGTAGAGGTGTGTTGGTGCTGTGGTAGAGCAGGCAACACCCCAGGCTCTCTGGCAGTGCCCTGGGAGATACCCACCTAGATATGGCCTTTGGGCAAGTCTGGTAAAAAGATTTAGCCACTGATCTGAAAGTGGTATTGAAAAACTGTTCCAGGTGATCCACAGTGATAATGTCTAACTTTGAAGGTTTTTCTGTATGTGCCATCATTTCTTGCAGGGCTAGTTAAAAGAGCAGTCTAAGAAAAATGCTGGAAGGAGAGGCAATAGGTATAAACTCAGGCTGTCCCAAGTGCGAGAAGCACTGCCTTGTGCTCCGATTTGCTTGTCAGTAGATAGGGACTCATTCAAAGAGGCAGAAGAGAGAGCTTTTCCCCAAAAAGATCAGACAAAAAGAGAAATCTTTTAGCAGCTCCAACAAACATAGCTTAGATATTTGTCAGATATGTCCTTACTATTGCCAATTAGTTGTTGCAAGTAAGGGAATGTATCTTCAGCTTTCCAAGTGAAGGTATCTTCAGTTTTTCCTTCTGTCCCAGAGCAGGCACATCTCCAGTGTCACTTCTCCTCTCTTCCTTGCTTTTGCCTGGACACAAAGCTCTTCCCTGCCTGCTTCCCTGCAAGGTCTTTCAGCCTTTTTTCCTTCCTTCAGTGTTTTCCTCTCCTGTGATCACACAGAGACTGAAGCTGGATGCAGAGAGGCACAAGGACCGTGTTTGACGAGGTATGGAGGGAATTCCTAAAACAAAGAGGTGGAGACAGCTAGAGGCTGCTCCAGCTCCTTTTGTATTCCCGTAACCGGCTTCCTTCTTCTGCCCTGGGACTGGAGCTGCTGCTAGTGGCAGAAATCCCAGGAACAGAGCTGCTGGGAGCGAGCCAGGCAGGGATCCAGAGAAGCACCGAATGCCCCGTTTGGGAAATGGATTTTGAAGCCAGATATGCAGCTGTGCACACTGCCACTAAATAACAGGAACACCTGCAGAGACCGGCTGCCATCCTGGCTTTCCTCATCCATCAAAGCTTCTGCAGGAAGTTTAGCTGAGCATTGACCACCAAGTAAAAAAGCAGCAGTTCCTTTACTTTGCTCTAGTGTTCACATGCAGAAATGACCCTTTTTCCTTTATGCTTGCAAAGGGGAGAACTGCCTGGAAAATGCTCCAGCCCTTTGGGAATGCCTCACTTCTCAAAGGCAAACATGCTCTTTACCTTGCTGCTATCTTAAGTAAATATTTTCCTGAGAGTGTTTTCAGCTCTCTAGTCTCGTACCATTAACTGATTTCTACTAAATCAGAGGATCTACTAAATTAGCTTAGTTTCCAGGTAAAACATTGTCTGCAGATTGGCCCCTCAGAGCCCTATCATAATTAATGAAATACTGTGTGGATTGGCTTAGCATCTCTTCTAGCAGGCAGAACTTGCACTTAGGTCCTACAGTAAAAGCAGAGCAAAGCAGTGCAGGGTATTTCTTGCTAGTTAATTAGTGTCTCCAGGGAAATTCAGGCAGTAGTTCAGAGTTTCAACTGGAGGCTGAGAAATGGGAAAAGACGGATATCAGCAGTTTGATCACTCTCCAAAGCAATACAGGGCTCTACCCTGAGTGCCGAGTCAAGCTACATCTTACTGCCTTCATTTCTCTGCTCTCTGCTTGCGTGGCGTGTAACCAGGTTAGTACCATTCAGCGAGATGCTGGATCCTTGGCATTTTTATTGCTCATCAAATAACATGTTAGATGGTAAATAGAGACCCATGACAGAAGACTTTGCAGTCAGCACTACCTTTGCACAGGTCAGGAGGGAATGCTTCAAAGCCAAGCTCTTTGCTTGTGTGGCAAGGACTCACTGCAGGGCTTGCACACGCGCTTCTCTCAGCTGTCATTGCCACAATGAATCTTTTCCTGTTGTAATGACTTGCCAGCCCCTCCTCTAGTGCGAAGCATCTGGAGCTCAACTCTTTGGACAAACAGTCTTTGCTGAAATGTCAATACGCTACTGGGACGCTTGCAGGGGTCATCATGGTTTCCAGGCAGTGCGCGACTTTGTTCCTCTGCTTTCCGCTCCTGATTCCTCTTTCTCTGGATGCAGGTATGTGATAGGTTACGGCTCTAATGATGGTTATTGGCAGTGGAGCTCTCTTCTGTTATTCAGGCACAATTCTTAGTGAGAGTTTTGAGTACTCTTCAGTCCAGAGTACGCATAAATGGCTGCCCTGCCGCTCGTTGTGACTGTAAGGTAAAGGCTCCTGTTTGCTTTCAGTGATGCCGTTCATGTCCTTGTTTTGACAGCCAGGGAAAATCTTTTCTACACTCCTATGTGAATCTGTTATCTCACCGCACAGACAGCAGGTAAACCATCAGCTGTCTACCCATTAGATGAAAGAGGAATTTGGATTTATTGTTATTTCATATTCACCTGTGGCATTTTTCAAAGCAGAGAAGCTGATGAGAAACTAAAGGACTCACTGTGTTTCCACAGCAGTAGAAAGAAATGAGGTATTAACTTTTCGGTAGCGTCAGTACGTGTCTGACAGTACCTGCCAGATTAACAGAGGGGACCAAGGGCTTTTAGACTCCCAGACTTTTAGACTTTAGTCATTGACTGGGACAAAGGACAAAGCTGGGAAAAAAAAAAAAAAAAAAAAAAA
>VZSV01000217.1:783651-815157 GCA_013398735.1 Nothocercus julius | reverse complement strand
AATCTATAATATCCCAATCTAAATAAGAGGAGAATACAGAAGTAGAGGTGGGAGGTGTCAGCAGCCAAGCACGTATGCAAATCCTTCTGTCAGGGTCTGTGCATGCGCACTGATGCCTATGTAAGGCACTTGCAATACAACTACAAGCCTTTAAAGAGAGCTGTATTAAAAGCATACAACCTGACCAAAAAAAAAAAAAAATGACATTCTTACAATAGAAAAATTCTTATGAAGCATCCTGTGACAAATTAGGTGCACCACACAATACTATATTTCTTCTTATAACTTCAAAATACAAGGAAAATTACTACTGTTTTGCATGCAATTCAGCAAATGTTATGATGAGAGATAAATGGCTAGAGACGAAGAACTCACTAGACTGGAGTAAATCCTTTCAGCTGTTTTTATTTTTTGTGGGTATTTATGTGATGACAGATATGAGTCTCCACATCCACAAAAACCCACAGTTTTTCTGTTTTGTCCTTCAGAAAATACCTCAAAGCTTTTCAGGCAGGTAGTAGACAACTGTTTCTTTTTCAGGAGTCACATAGTGAAGAATGTCCTGGAGGAAAGGCAAGGGATGTATATCAACCTTAATCTCCAAATCTACCCACAGTCCCAAGTCGAAATTAAAACTGCTGAGATTTAAATTTCCATCACGAAGCTTCAGAATTGCCTAGTGACATGGAGGCACACACTGCAAAAATTAATCACTTCAAGACTCATGCAGTGTCGTATGGGGCAAAAATACACCACAGCACTGGGACTTACTGTTTATTATTCTGCATTATACCAGGAGGGTATAGCTGATGATATCAGGAAGATTAGGAAGAGGTCAGCATGATGACATAAGGCTATTAGGTCTTTAAACAGACATCTACCTTCATTGTAAGCTTGAGTAACTCTGTGAAGTGAGCTCTGATGACATCTGCCACCCAGTTTGTGTTCCCAATGTCCATTTGAGGCATGGCAGAGACTCACAGGGATAAGATCCCCATAGCTGTGGTCTATGGTGCTAGCAGAAGTTAGGAGTCATATGCAGGCTCCATTAGGCAATGCAAAGGGCATTGTCCAGCCCTCATATGTACTGTGATATAGTCTTTTTTTCAGAAGAAAAATAAAGGTAACTCAACCTGTAGTCTGCTAATGGTCTCATACATTCCTTCTGCAGGTCCAAGGAGTGAAAGGTTTGAGCTAGAACCAGTGACAAATGGAGCACTGGAGAGTTTGGGCTGCCTTTGGTCCACCTGGCACCAAAAGATTGTACTGAGTACAGGAAAATCAGCTGTTGCCACCCAAATAGGCCAGCACTTGAGAAGGCCTGTTCAGCTGCTGGAACTGAAAGAAATTCTGTCCTGTCTATGTTTAAACTTACCATATAAAGTATGACAGTACTTAGTGTATTGCAGACATATAACACTTCTCTTTAGTTCTGGCTCTGTAAAATCCATGTGCTGTCTCTTTACCTGTAATCACCACCTTATCAACGAAAGGGGGTGGTGACTGACAGGTGGTGGAAATTTGTTCAGTGTGTCTAATTCTGCGACTTCTCCCAAAAAGCCTGGATATCAGAAAAGCTGTCAGAAGAAACCTTTCACACTATCCTTTCTTTGTGGAAAGCGAGGATGTCTGGCAAACAGGACACGTTTTTCAGTCTTTTTAAAGCAGGAAGATGCAACCAGTGTTCTGCAAAGGCAAAGAAGAGCCAATAGCTTCTTTGAAGAAATAAAACTGGGGTCCCTAGAGCGAGAATGCATGGAAGAAAACTGTTCGTTTGAGGAAGCAAGAGAAATTTACCATGACGATGAAAGGACAGTAAGTAGCACAGTGCTGGGCCAGGGCTCGCGGCCGGATGGACTTTACTTTGCAATTCCCCATTATTCAAGGCTGTACTTAGAAGCGTGCTTTGACACTTGAAAACATGAAAGCCAAAATGCACTTTGGGGCCTTCTGTTTGGATCTTTGTCTCAAATAGCCGGAGAAACCCAATGCAGCAGTGTGGGCTGGCGGAGGGCACGCTGCATGGACCCCATTAGGCAGTACCAGTTTAAGGGCTGGTTGGAAAGGAGATTTTCTCTGAATCATCTCACTGCCCCCACACCCCACAATAATTCCAGAGTCAACAATATCTTAGACACTTTTATTATGCAATATACATGTTTTCCAGACAGACCTAGCCAATCAAACTCACACAAACCACAGGGAAGTTATTGATGGGAACCTGTTTGTGTATATTACGAAGTGCCCATCTCTCTTCATACAGGAAAATCAGGTAGAATATTTTATGGATATCCCGTTTAATAGGGGCATCTCTGTGGCTGCCTGTAACACATCCTCTGTTACAAGGGTGTAGGATTTAATCTGAATTATTTTTTTGTTTAATTACACTTTGCCTTTTTTTTTTTTTTCCAGGCAGAATTCTGGCATGTCTATTCTGGTATGAGAATTCCACATCTTACAAAAACACTCCCACTGCTGCAATTCTTCATGCGCCCTGGACTAATGCTGAATGTTTTACAGACCCTAACCAGTGTGCCTCCAATCCCTGTCAGAACGGTGGGAGTTGTGATGATCAGTTTCAGGATTATGTTTGCCGTTGTCCGGAGAAATATGAGGGCAAAAACTGTGAAAAAGGTCAGCTATGGCAAAGCTTAACAAAATGAAAATGTCATTATTCATTCAAATGAAAGTCACTGGGATAAGCAGGAGCAGGCATTATTACTGTGCATCACTCCAGCAATGGCAACTACCATTACCACTCGAGTGTTTTATGGTAGATGTATCCAGCTGAAAGTCAGGCCAGTGCAGGTCAGGGCAGGTTTTGCATTGCATAGCAAAATAATTACTACTCTATGGGGATCTGGTGAAACAAATGACTTTTGTGAACTGTCTGGGAGAGGAGGAGGATTGCTTTTCCTACCCAAATAGGGAAGTTACCTGACTACACTGCAAAGGCCAGAGGGGACAGACACAGTGTCTAATACAGTCAATATAATTCTCTTCACTGACCTCAGTGCACACTATATATTGACTGTTAAGTTGATGCTCACAGAATATGATGAGCTGAAACAAGAATTAGGCACCTCTCAACTCAAACCAGGCAGTCTCAGAGCTCTGACTGCTCATTACCTGCCACGTGCCACCCCCATCTTAAGTCAAGCTGCCGTCTCTGCTCTTGTCTTTTCACAAACTCTCCTCATACTGCTCAGCTGATCATATCTATCTGCCTTCTTTACTGCCTGCTAATCTCATAAGCATTTTTCATGCTCACCATCACTAGAACAAAATCTGTGAGCCTCTTCTCCTTTTAAAAATTATGTCTTAAATCATAGTTTTGCATATGTGTATCTCTGCTGCAAGGACTACACCCCATTTTCTCTTCTACTGATTCCGCTTCTGCCTCTGGGACAGAAAGAACTCCTAGCAGAACATAAGGAATTATTATAAAGCATCCACTCTCATCCAGTCATTTGGGAAAATGAAGTGACAAAATTTAGTAGAGGAAGAGGGGAAGGATTTTTTGTCTTGTTTCACAGAAAAGAAGTTCTCTTATCATGTGATTTTTTTCAATTATATTCCCAGAGCATCCTTGTACCAAATATAAAATAGATATATTTTTTCCACAGTTAAAGATTATGATAGTTGCCATACAATTGCTACACTCCTTTGGGAAGCATAGTAGGCTACTGCTGTAGCTCAGATACGGCATTATATGCAAAATGGTTTATTTTTAGGTGCATATTTCTTAAGTATAGTCTTTTTCTCCTTAACATCTGATGATTCAGTTCTATCCAACTCTCTGTCAAACAGAATCAGCCTTTAACCCAATCACTGTACACACATCACTGACATCTGATTTACTGCCATGCTCCTTGCCAGCATTGCAAGCTGTAATTGACTTGTGTTAAGCACTAATATTTCAGAAACATAAAGTCTCTTTCTCTGGATTTAGCTACAGCTGACCAGCTGAAGTGCATTTACAGCAACGGTGGCTGTGAGCAGTACTGTGCCGACGGGCTCTCTGGCAAGCGAGTGTGCTTCTGCGCAGATGACTACGCTTTAGCGAATGATGGCGTGTCCTGCCTTCCCCGAGGTACGATGCTACGAGCCCCGTACTAAATCTAACCCACCCCCTAAAAGAAAAGTTTTCAACACCCTAGGAGCTGTAAACTGTAATCCTTAGGCATCGGTTCCCTTCCTTTTCTTTTAGGCGAGAGGCCAGAGCAGTAGGTTTGGGCTTCTGGTGAAAGCCAGACACCTCAAAAGAGACGGTGGGAAATGCTGAGTTCGACTTATGCGCTGAGGTGGGTCTGTGGGTGGGTCGTGCACTGCCCTCAGGGCCCCATGCTGGGAACACCAGCAGCTCTTCTTTCAAATGACTGAGCAGGACCACCCATTTTTTACTGAAACCACGAAGTATAAGGAGTATTTGGGAAAGAAGAAGTACTTTCCCCAATTTCGGGCCATTAGGCTCGTGGCTAAAGGAATTAGAACTCAGGAATTAAGAGCGCTGGATCTGTTCAGCCTGAGAGGATTCATAGCAAGGAGACTGTGCTCCAGGATGTCTTCTCAAGTGAGTGATCTGTTCCCCAGCTAATGATGCCCTTTGGACCCCATCGTTCCTGGCCCTAGAAGCCCACTCTACTGGGACATGGGAAATTTGAGTTTGGTCATCCCACCCCTAGGACTGAGAAGCAAAGCGAACCCCAGCTCCTCTTTGGGGAATGCTCTCACCGCTGCTCTAGCAGAGCATAGCTGAGCAGTGGAGAGAAGCACTGCAACCACGCTGGCTAAATAAAGCTGACTAGCAGGTACTCAGGGATCTGGGGGGTCAGGCTGGTAAGTTCCAATGACTGGAGGGGACTTTGGGCCTCCAAATCCTCCTTTTGTTTTAGTGCAACCTCGTTACAGTAAAATAGTTTATGGGCAAAGCTGTTTTACTATTGGGTTTCCAATCCATGCAGATTTGTGAATATGGATTTTATTGTGGTATTTATTTCAACACAAGCATCAAGAGAGGAAGAGGTTTAATAAAAGCAAAGAAAATCAGTTACTCCTTTCTTTTTATTTATTTTCTGACCATTGGTAGAACCAGTAAACTGTTAACTGTTGATATTCCTCTAGATAGTATGACAGGATTTTTCTCTCATTCAGCTGACAAGGTAAATTTCAATTGGGACTTCATTAGGGCAAGTTAATTTCTTTTTCAATACAAAAGCTGGCATCTGACTCTATTGCAGATGCCTACCTCAATTACTTCATTAGTAGGCAAAAAGAGACCCTGGGGATGTGAACATAATGGACAGAGCTGCAGGGAACATGTGTTCACATCTAAAGAACTGATTCTGAAGGGGTAACACCCCAGCACACACCTCAAAGGAGCACTCATGTGGAGAACCGATAATGACAACCCAGCTCTCAACAACAATTTAATTAGAAAATAATTGCCTAGTAATGTGCTTATCCCTTCTTGGCAGGTTCTGCAATACTGTGTGATGGGGAACCTGCTGTTGTTAAAAGCTCCAAACAGAGAACTCAGGCTTCCCCCAATCTTTAAATCATATCTTCCCCTGTATATAAAAAGGAATATATATTTGTTGCTTCTTGGGGACCAAAATATCTGTATCACTGACTGTGTGTTCCAAGCAAAAAAAACTGTCTAAAAGTGCCCCTTCACACAATGTGTTCGCACTCTTTCAATGCTAAAGCTTGCATGTTTTGCAAAACTTGTTATCCTAAAGACAGCACTAGAAATAATGTTATGGGTTAAGTCTTTTCTGGTCTTTCATAGGCTGCCACCAAAAGAGCTGGTCTGGCTCTTCTATACCCTGCCAGGACCTGTAAAAGCTTGATGCTTTCTTTGCATCAGTTCACGTAATGGGCACATTGAGATTACAGAGCCCGATGGCACGCAGAAGCCAAAGGCAGACCCTCCTCTTCTTTAAAGGAAACTTCTGTGAGGTTAATGATGTACTGAAAACACCAAAGCTTCCTCTGCACTGTAACTCAGGCGCAGATTTGATCCTTAAGACTTGAATCACTTACAGTTGTCTGTCCATGCAGTCACATGCTTGCTCAAGCTGAAGCAGGACCTTACACTGAGATACGCAAGCTGGAAGAATCCAGGGTGGGCTGGACCCGAGCAGTAGAGCTGCAGTCTGCCAGGAGACATACCAGAAGTCACAGTGTCTATTCCTAGGAGATACTCAGGTGCAGCCCAACAAGGGATAGCAAGCTGAGTGTCTCCCGCTCATGCCTTTCTCTCACCCCAGCAGGGGTACTGTGCATGAGTACAACTGAATTAAAGCATGAGGGTCATTGAAAACATGCAGACTACAAAGTGGGATAGAGTCACCTCTCCTCTCAAGCTTGCTATCTTCCTCAGAGGGTTGACTTTAAAAAGATAAATTATTTACAGCTCCTATGATACATTAATATATATGTCTATGATATTGAGCATCTATCATATGAGGAAAAACTAAGTGTGCTGGGCCTGTTTAGCCTGGGGAAGACTGAGAGGAGATCTGATCAATATGTCTAAGTACCTGAGGGGAGAATGTAGGGAGGATGGGGCCAAACTCTTCTCAGTGGTGGCCAGTGATAGAACAAGGGGTAATGGGCACAAATTGAAACACAGGAAGTTCCATCTCCCTGTGAGGAAGAACTTCTTTCCTGTGAGGGTGCCAGAGCCCTGGCACAGGCTGCCCAGAGAGGCTGTGCAGGCTCCTTCTCTGGAGACCTTCCAAACCCGCCCGGATGCCGCCCTGTGCCCCGTGCTCTGGGTGTCCCTGCTGGAGCGGGGGGGTTGGACTAGATGGTCTCTAGAGGTGCC
Organism: Nothocercus julius; assembly: GCA_013398735.1. Taxonomy (NCBI): domain Eukaryota; kingdom Metazoa; phylum Chordata; class Aves; order Tinamiformes; family Tinamidae; genus Nothocercus; species Nothocercus julius. The sequence goes on along the minus strand of VZSV01000217.1, from coordinate 808,325 downwards.
TTCTAACCTCAACCATTCTGGGATTCTGTGATGATAAGCTATGGGCCTGTGTTCTCTTTGTAAAACCACTTGGGGCTGTTTTCAAATGAAAAGAGTACTTACCTGCTGAGCTTTTAAAATAATTTGTGAGAAATGATGCTTTCAGACTAGAGACTGGCTTTTCAGCTAGCATAACTTTATTGAAGAGGTTTAATAACAATCAGTCTTACAAATATTTCTGTGAATTCATTGCAATAAAATTGTAGTGTTGATATATTTTTCAGTGAAATACCCATGTGGAAAAATACCAGTGTTGGCAAAAAAAAATGCAACTGCAGAAGGGAGAATAGTAGGTGGTTTCATCTGTCCTCCAGGTGAATGTCCATGGCAAGTGAGTCTTCAAGATTCTTTATTGCATTTTTTTTTTCTTCTGCAACTATTATGTCAAATTCATTACTTTAAATCTCTTTTAAAGCCTATAAAAAGTGCCATGTCTGGACAGCCAAATTTCCTCCTCACCTGTAGCCAACAGACCCACTTATTCCAAATGTGCATCTTAGCCTTGGTCTGGAGTGTCTGCTTTCATAGGAATGGGGTAGTAATCCAGCCTCCTCTATCTTCCTTTAATTGTTAATCTTGCTGTCACCAAGAGCTTTAGTTGAAGCTTGCAGGGCTATACTTTTGGCCCTAATAGGACGTGTCCATACTTTAAGGTGGAAAAAATGTCAATGGGAAGTCTCTCCACTCCTAAGTTTCCTATACAATCTGCTCAGTATGTCAGAGTTGCATAAAATGACAGAAAGAAGCAGCATAAAACCTGACACTAGTGAGATTCAAGACAAACGCCTTTGAGTAATATGTCACTTTGTTTTGTGTTGTCAGGCCCTTATAATACATAATCAGAAAGAAAAGTGTGGAGGTACCCTGCTTTCCCCTGAGTGGGTGGTCACTGCAGCTCACTGTTTGGACTATGTTCATGAGAATGAGATTCGGGTGAGGCTGGGTATGTATCTTCCCTCATATTTTCAAGCTTCCACTTTAGTATTCAGTAATCAGTTTGATTACAGATGGGTTGCTACCAGTTTACACCAGTTACTCCTACTGTGATTGAGGCTGGAGAGTTGGGCAGAGAGGAACGTCTTGAAGTTCAGCAAAGGCAAGTGCAGGGTCCTGCCCCTAGGGAGGAATAACCCCAGGCACCAGTACGGGCTGGGGGCCGACCTGCAGGGGAGCAGCTCTGCAGAGAAAAACCTAGGGAAGCCTGGTGGACAAGTTAACCATGAACCAGCAATGTGTCCTTGAGGCCAGGAAGGCCAATGATATCCTGGGGTGCATTAGGAAGAGCATTGCCAGTAGGTCAGAGGAATGATCCTCCTTCCCTCCTACTCAGCTTTGGTGAGGCCACGTTTGGAGCATGTGTCCAGTTCTGGGCTCCCCAGTAAAAAAGAAACAAGGAGTGGGTCCAGGAATGGTCCACTAAGATGATTAAGGGATTGGAGCATCTCTCCTGGGCCTGTTCAGCATGGGGAAGAGAAGACTGAATGGGGAATCTTAAAAATGTGTATAAGTATCCAAAGGGAGGGTGTCAAGAGGATGGGGCCAGACTCTTTTCATTGGTGCCCAGCAACAGGACGAGAGGCAACAAAGACAATCTGAAACACAGGAAGTTCTGTGTGAAAATGAGGAAAAACTCCTTTACTGTAAGGGCAACAGAGCACTGGAAGAGGTTGCCCAGGGAGGCGGTGAAGTCTCCTGCCCTGGAGCAGCCATCTGACAGGATCCTAGGCAAAGTGCTCTAGGTGACCCTGCTTGAGCAGAGATGTTGGACAAGATGGTCTCTAGAAATCCATTCTAACCTCAACCATTCTGTGATTCTGTGTAACAAGCCTGACAGTCTAGATTGCAAGGAAAAAAGAAAAAAAAGTGGAGACAAATTAAAAGAAAAAAGACTCCAGACTTTGATAGTAGATGAGTGTCCTTTAGAAATGTGGGAATAGAAATCTCCTATTTCTAAAACATCTGAGGAATCAAGAACCTGACTGACATTACCTGGGATTAATCATTTTCCAGGTGAACATGCAATACATTTGGATGAAAAAAATGAACAAGAAAGCGGAATTACCAGGATGATCATTCATGAAGAATACAAGATTGGACAAGTTAATCATGATATTGCCCTGCTGAGACTGGAAACACCTATGAACCTCACCGATTATGTGGTACCAATATGTCTGCCTGAGAAACAGTTTGCAGTATATGAGCTGTCCTCTATTAAGTTCTCCACGGTGAGTGGATGGGGTCGCCTGTTAGATGGAGGTGCTACTTCCTCTTTTCTGATGAGAGTTGATTTGCCACGTGTGAAGACACAAGAATGTGAAAAGGAGACTGATTTAAATATTACCGAGAATATGTTCTGTGCAGGAGATCTGAGCGGCACTAAAGACTCTTGCAAGGGTGACAGTGGCGGACCTCATGCCACGAAGTACAAGGACACTTGGTTTCTAACTGGGATTGTCAGCTGGGGGAAGGGTTGTGCTGTTAAAGGCAGCTATGGAGTTTATACAAGGGTATCCAAATACATTAACTGGTTAAAGAACCACATGGATTAATGATATTGATTCAGAGTATTTCTCAATGGTGTTACTGCCCCTTAATCCAACATGGAACAATTTCCCATGAAAGCATTCCCTATATATGGATGTGAGTATATAATATCCAAACCACTAGAAATGATTCAGCACTAGCCTAATGTCTATCTGGATATATTAAATAACTTCTATATCGCTACTGTTTGTAAATTTGTATGTATGCAAATGGTGCACAGAACAGCCATACTGAAATGGACTCAGAGTCTCTTTCATTCTGTGTCTATTTTCTGACAATGGGTAGAGCTAACTGCTGAGAAAGACTACTGGTAACATATCAGGCACATCATGATCTTCCCTTCTGGTAATCACTGATGTAAGGATTTCCTGAGCAATAAGTTGCATTATGTTGAATAGTCATGACAAACCTATTCTCCGTAAACATGTGCAATTTCTTTTGAACTTCTTGTATACTTCTGTTTTCCACACTTTCCTACGACAATAGGTTCTGTAACAAAATTACATAATGCGGAAGAAAATAGAAAAGAAGTGCTTTAGTTTATGTTAAAGTGGCCTCATCTTACAAATGCAGTGACAACAGGCAAATTTGAAGCTGTAGAGGCTCTCAGCACATAAAAGCAGGGAAAAAGTTAATTTCGCTCTTACAGATGGAGCTCTGAAAGCTTCATTACAGTTTTCTTGCATTAAATATTATTGCAATAAAGTTAGTGACTGTAATACTACACCCTAAATTTATATGTGGTGAAGATTATCACTGATTTAACTTTCCTTTGCCTCAGTATTGTCTTACTTAATATAGAATAAGAACGAATGGAAAAGGAATGTTTAATTTTTTGTTCAATCTAACGTCAAATTGCTCTGTTCTGGTGTCTGGAGACAGAAGAGGATATTTATTTGACCATGGGCAAAATACAGGCCAGAGAAAATTCTCTAGAGACTTATGAACGGTATTATTTGAGGAACTCTGAATTACAGCAGACTATACGATTAAAAACTATATTTCCCGTTGTAAGTGTAAAAACTGCCAAAAAGTGAAGGAGAGGATGGCAGGTAAAATTGCTGATGAGATTAGAAGATAATCTAATGAAACTGTATGCTTTGGAATCCTTCAAATCATGCTGAACATGAGCTCAATCACAAAAGCTTACCAGCAAGTAGAAGAATTATGATCGGCTGTACTGTATTATCAGGGACGGAATATTGACATTATCTAGTACATATGCAAGATAAAAACTGCGCAGTCTTTAATCTGCATTGCCAACATGGAAGAAGCAGTATATTATTCCTATTAAGCACATAACTGAATTAGGGAAGACAGCAAATTCCAAAGGTTTGAGAAATAAGAGCTCTGAGACTATGAAAACGTTCCCCACAGAATCTAGCCATTCATAAAGAAATAAACGGGCGGACAGCAGGGAAGGGGAGGCGGAGGTGAGCTGCCCGGAGTGTTTTTCCCGTGGGTGAGCCTGCTTTGACGGGCGGACTCCCTCCCGACCGCGGGGCACGAGCTGGGAGGCGGTAACGGGGCAGCGCGGGGGCTCCCGGGGCTGAGCACGGCGGGGCTGGCGGACACACCGCGCTGCCTGGCCAGGCCGCGGTGCTGAACGGCAACGTGGGAGAAGCGAGAGGGGGCTGCCGAGGGCAGCACGTGTTTTGGAGGTGGGTCAGCCCTGGCTGGCAGCTCGGGTTTGTTTGCCCCCTCCAGCCCAGGCTCGGTGTCGTGCCAAGCCCCACACCTGCCGGGGCCGGCTGAGCCACCCTCAGCCAGGGCTGCTTGCTTGCTGAGGGCACCATTCAGCTCCCCGCTCAAAAAGCGCAGTTAAGACAGCAGACTTCCCTTCCTCATTAAAAAGAAAAAAATAGCCATCACGTCAGCCCCCTTGCAGAGCAATCCTGCCGGCGGCTTCCCCATCAAGGGCGCTTCCGCTATTTCTGGGCAGGGTGAAGCAACACAGCTCCAGTCGCTCCCAGCGCGGGGTGTGCGGGGTGCGCGGCCGCCTCGGCTCCTCTCCTCGCGCCGTCCCACCGCGGCCCGTGGCCGCAGAGGCGCGGGCGGGCGCCATGGCGGGGCGCCCGCTGCCCCTGCTGCTCGCAGCGCTGCTCCTTGGCGCCCAGGGAAGCGGTAAGGGGGCTCGGCGCGGGGGGGGCGTCTCTTCATGATGTGCATCTCCCCGCCCTCGCCCCGTGCTGGGGGGATCGTTATGGGGGATGGGGGTACTGCAGCCGTTGGGGGAGCTGCTGGAACAGGAGATCCAACCTCCTGGGAGCAGAATCTGGGGCGACGGGGGCGGGGGGGAGCCTTCCTGCCTTCCTTCCCTTCCTCCCTCTCCTCCTCCCTCCCTCTCTTCCTCCCTCTCTTCCTCCCTCTCTTCCTCCCTCTCTTCCTCCCTCTCTTCCTCCCTCTCTTCCTCCCTCTCTTCCTCCCTTCCTCCTCCCTTCCTCCCTTCTGCAGCTTGCACTCCAAAATGGCAGGGGGGTTGCTGGCACCTGCACTGCCCCTCTCTTCTGTGCTGAAACACCAGGAGGCTTCTCCTGTGTGAGGGAGGGCTCCCGGGCAAGTCCCAAGGGTGCTTCTGGGCTTGAGCCCAACTCTGGAGGGTCCCCATGGTGCAGCCTCCCACCCTGGTCCAGAGTGGCCTGTCCCCACTTCGCGTTCCCTTCCACATTTCCATTCCTCCCGTTGCAAGCGCTGAGAGGACAGCCGCCTTCAAAACGCGCTGTACTTCCGTACTTCAGGCATGGTGGGACTGTCCTGGGGCACGGAGGTGGACAGACTGTGTTTGGTTTTGCTGAGTCCGCTTGCGTGGTGAGGGTTCGGGGCTGTGGCGCGGAGAGGGTTAGTGTGCTCTGTCCTCTGCTGTTTGTGTTGCTCAGGTCAACATCAAAGTTCAGAACAGACAAGAGCAGCAAGTGACTTCTCCGAAAGTCATCGGCTCTTCCTTCAGTGAATCAGCCTAGTTTTGGATTAAGGCCCTTGGCAAGCTTGTGGAGTGGCCTGCTTGAGCTGAGCAATGTCCATTAGTCCTTTATGGCGCTGAAGGTGCAGGCATGGCAGAAGACGTAGGGAAAAAAAAGATCAGTCTCAGAAGGCTAGTTGGCTAGTTCAAATTTATAAAAACACCCTCTAGTGCTGCTTATAGTAAGGAGTATTGGGGCAATAACCCCTCCAGCTGTGTCCTGTAACTTTCCCATAACTGCAGAAGGGGATTTAAGGACAAATAGATAGTGAAGTAACAGCTGCTGAGCTGGAACTTAGGAGCACTTTGGGTAAGTCCTCCTTGCAAGCAGCCTTTTCAGCCTATGTAGGCTACACAGTATTGTTTAATATAAGCAACATCAGCAGAATTTGACTCCCTGAGGCTGATCAACTGATTTTGCTGAAAGCAGAATAAGCCTTCTCCATGATCACTAAGATGCATGATTACTAACCAGCTAGTTGATTAGATATGGAATGGAGCTGCTTGAGAAATGCTTCAGCAGGTACGTGCAAGCTGCCCACTGAGTAAGAGCTATTGGCCTTAAAGCCCCATCTGCAGCACTGTCTTCTGCCCTCCAGTCAGCGATTGGGAAGTGCTTGGTGGGGGGGGGTTGTTTTGTTTGTTTTTGTGTTTTTCCCTTTGCATTCCAGATGTTTATAAAAAATGAATGCCAGCTTTCAGACTCTCCAAAAATTCTTGGAATATCTGCTTTCTATAAAGCAGTAAAAATGGCAATTGATTTACTCCAGTGTTCAGTTCTTCTTCCTAGTTGGCAATTGTGCACAGATTACTGGAAAGTAACAGTGTTGCTCATGCAGCAGTGATTGACCTGAGTTTGGGGTGGTAAAAAAGGAACAGAATTTGCAGATTTTTCTGTTTCTTTTCTGAAGGCTGGACTGTGAAACAGCTTTTCCCATCTATCAGCTGAACCCCATGTTGCTGTGTTACTGCATCTTGAAGCTGTGTGGTGTTTAGTTTCTGGTGCACAAGCCCCTGGAGCAGGCAGGTGTGTTGCCTGGTTGTCAGCTTTAAAAACAACTCAAGCAATGCGGTGTACGTGGCCTTCGGAGTGGCAAGGAAAGTCATTCTGTTTGTGACTGGAGTCCTGAGCTGGAGCAACTGTAATATAAACCCTTAGTGCCTATATGCATGTTCTTATTTTGAAGACTAAAAGCAGTAGGATGGCATTTTGATGGCCGCTAATCTGTCCTAGACCTACTCATTCCCAGGAAGAGACTGTTCTGAGAGATCCTGGAATGTACTAGTCTGTGTGGGGACTGACTTCACAGGTGATTTTGCCTAAGGGCAGAGTGGATAGAGGTTCTGTTTTGTTTTGTTTTGTGTTGTTTTCACTTCAGTTATTTCTAATGGCTGTTTATCAACAACAAGTGTTACCTGGCACCTGTGTTCTTCTTTTTCCCACTGTCTAGTATTTATCAAGAAAGAAAATGCAGATCAGTTCTTGGAAAGAACAAAACGTGCTAACTCTTTTCTGGAGGAAATGAAGAAAGGGAACATTGAAAGAGAATGCAATGAGGAGCGTTGCTCAAAAGAAGAGGCGAGAGAAGCCTTTGAAGACCAAGAGAAAACAGTAAGGATGAACTAATATGAAAAATAGACCTATATGTTTCATGTTTACTAAACAATATTAAGATTCTTTGAGCTGGGAATCAAAGCTCACAAAATGCTCTTGATCACTTAACACAAAGGAAAAATAGAGAACATTTTTTGAATTTGGCTGGAATTGCTACAGCATAAACATGAAAACTGGAAAACAGTCTTAATTTTGCACTTGCAAGGCCAGCCCACATTAAAGCCACCATTCTTTTACCTCATCTAATCAATTTAATCATTATTGTGAAGCATTCAATCTCTAAATATTTTGGTATTAGTTGTGTTAGAAATAGTGTCACCCTGCCAGCTGCATGGCATAGCTGAGCGTTCAAGGATTCTTAGCTGAAGAGACCATAGGAAGACTGAGAATGCAAATACTGGCATAGAACCTCATGCAAAAACTTTGCCTACTCATCTAAAGGCGCGCTGTAGTGTTTATCATCTTGTTTATCATCTTTCCAGCATTTAAATGGACAGGCTATGTACTGTGAAGAATATGCCTGAATATCGAACAGCCTGCAAAGAATTACAGTGTAATTCCTGTATCACTCTCCCTACTCTAGAGGCTAGCTAGTTTTAGATGGGAGGGAGATCTATTCCAAAGCTAAAGAGAGATTAAAGAGATGGGACAAGGCCAGGAGATAGGGTCAGTAGAAAAGGTAATGTTCAAGAACTTGAAGTTACTGAGGGTAGAGGAGAATCAGGAACACTGGCTGTAGCTATGTGGCTGTTAAGAACAGCCCTGAAACTGGAATTAAAGCCAGATTTATTTCACTTCCTTAATATTTGCTGTCCAGAATGTTCTTGGAGTGTGCCTGAGATGACCTGCGTGGGGGAGTTATGGGTGCATCATAAGGGTACATTAAAGCCTAAGAGTCGACTGACCTATAAGAGGACCAGCAGAGCCTGTTCTGCCTGGAGACCACATGTCATGAAAAAGACAGACTTTGACAGGCAGCATACCTGGAGTCTGCAGTGCAAGAGGGAAGGGAGAAAAGAGACATCATATTTTAAAATGTCCAGATTTCTGAGGTCCTGAGGGGCTAAAGGGGAAGGACACTGAGAATTTGATATTGCAGGTAAATCCAATCAAATGTATTTCCAGTCAGTAAATCCAGTCAAATGGATATGAAGATAAGTTATGCAAGAAAAAGAGTGCCTTATGTTAAATGAGTCACATTAAGAAATCTCTAACGAGGTTGAGCATTTTCAGAAGTACGTGAGACTTGTGTCTCTAGGGCTCAGCAATATAAATGGGTCATATGGTTTTAATTTATTAAATAGCAGTATCAGGCTGCAAGGCACCATATTTGCCAGTAACTTGAATATTCTGTTGTAACAACTGTTAGCTGCAAGTATGGTCTGTATGAAAGCTCTGACATTTTTCTAAAGATTTGAAGTCACTGATTTCCTTTTAATTCTTGTTTGTCTCCTCCTATTTCCCTTTTCCCACACCTGCCTGTAGGAGGAATTCTGGAATATCTATGTAGGTAAGAAACACTCTGCATTTGTTTAGAAAATTAAGCTGCTGCTTTTTGCAAGGCTAAAAAGGATACACTTCTTATGTAACCACTTCCTGCCCGCTTGTTTCCTCTCTTTTCACTGTGGACACCCTCATGCTGTATTTCCTCTGGAAAGGGAATCTGATTGATTTACTGCCTTGCTGTTGCTTGAACCCAATCACTTCTTTCTAAGGCAAGGTTCAGCTGCCTCCAATGCTTGAGATGATCTTTTCCTCTCAGAGAAGACTAGTGGCTCTTTGCACGCAAAGGACAGTGAGAAACTGGGGATGTGACTCTGCCAGTTAACTGTCCTCCACAGGTACCTTTTCAGAAATATATGAAAATACAAAATGTCATAGATGAGGGTGCCATTTTAATTTTTGTCCTTGGCTAAGGCATTAACTATGTTGCTCAGTCTGCCTTGCCACTTTCAGTCATCCTTCATGCTACACTGTTGTTGAGTCCTGCAAAGTTTAGTATTTTGCGCGATGTGTTTTCTACAGAACTGTGTAGTATTCAAGGAAGAAAAAACAGCAGATTAGAAAATACTGCTAATCAATACCTTTTTTATTTTTTTTCAGAAAGACTTAGTTACTAGGGTTACTATTTTTTAATGTATTAGTAATGTTTAATTTTTTTAGTAATTAGTGATTACATTAGTAATGTTTTAATGTTTAGTAATGTGTTTTCCTGAAATTATGTGTCCAGCATGCATGCTACAAAAAGAGTATCTCAAAAATCTTGACCCAAGTAAGACTGCTCATCTTTGTATTTTGGAGTCCACAGAAAACTGAAGATAGTTGCTGTGATGAAGATTCAGAACTTTCACAATCATCTAAGGGGGAGATAAACTCTGAAGCCCACAGGCTGAAATTGCAACCAAGGCTTGCGTCAGTACTGTGGGAACAGCAGTTAACATGAGTGGAAAATTTCAACCCATTTTCTCATGAGAATGCGGGCAGCAGAACATTAGTGCCAGTGCTCTTAGCAGAAATACCAATTTCATACATTATAAACCACAGGCCATGAATTCTTTTTTTGGTGTTCAGAAATATTTAAAACCACAGTTTCCCTCAGCCAAGTTGCTAGAACAATTCATTTTCATTTCCTTTTTTAGTATGAGATTCTGCAATGTTTTTGTGAAATATTGCTATAAAGCTCAGGTCCACAGCAACCCTTATGGTGTCTAGGGAAAGACTAAATAAGCATGGTTTTAACAGTAAGATATTGCTTAGTTAAAACCATTACAGTGGCACAACTGATGAGGCAGAAACCGGGAGCTGTTCAGTAGGTCCTGAGTCTGCCTTTCCTCGATAAGTGGTGGTCTCACCTTCCCTCTGTTGAGGACAGACAGTCCTTAATTCCTCTCTGATGGAATATACAGCTGCAGCATTTAGAGTGCTGAGGTGCTTGACCACGCACAGATATGGATGGGATGCTCAGTTGCTGGGGCACTACACAAAGCCCAACTGCTGTTCCCTGCAGCAGATACAGCTGAAGCAGATAAGGTGACAGGCCAAAGCCAACATGGAGGTTGTAGGCTGGATTCTTGGGATAAGAAGTTTCAAAGCTTAAGAGGTCAAAAGCCAAGTCATCTTGGAGGGTATTTGCAACATGGAAATGAGCAGCCTGCCCTCACAGCCTCCACTGTAAATGATGCACTGTTGCTTTATCTTTCTACACAAACGACACAGCCATGCACTCTCGTACAGCAGCCATCAGAACCAGACTGCAGAACTTAAGTCATGTACGTGACTCACGCTGCTTTGAAATACTGACCCTACTCTTTGCTCTGTCTGGAATGTCGCAGCACATGGGACGCATGTTTTAGAAAATCGTATGAAAGCTTCCTTGATAAAATTCAGCCCCTTCCGAGGTCACTGACAGTATTTACACTCTAAAACAGCTTGTTCTTTCTGTTGATTTTTGTAGATGGAGATCAGTGCAGCTCAAATCCTTGTCACTACGGTGGACATTGTAAAGATGGAATCGGTTCCTACACTTGCTCATGCTTGGATGGTTATCAAGGCAAGAACTGTGAATTCGGTAGGTGTCTCCTTTAGAAAACTGTGGCAGAGACTCGAGCAGGGAACTGAAGCATAAGGTCTCAACATTGTCTTTAACGGGCAGTGTTTGCCTGTTGGAACAATGCGTGGAATAGAATGGCAGTCGGCAATGAGTTGGAGGCCAGTGACAGAAGCACAAGGCTGGATCCACAGCTGGCTTGTGCGCAGACGCTACACTTGCTCCAAAGTCCTCTGGACTGTGGTAGTGCCTCTTTACAGGAACCTGAACTCCCCAGAAATCCTGATAAAGCTGGAGGTCACAGGCTTCTTATATCTGGTATCCAAGAGCCTTTACTCCAAGCTCAGAAATGCATCCCCTCCTCCCTGCTCAGCTCATACCAATAGAGAGCCAGACAAAGAAAGTGGCTTTCAGTCGACAGTGCAGAGACTTTCTCAGCCTTGCCAGGAATCCATTTCTTCACACAAATCCTTCCAGAGTCTCATGTCCGTGGCATCCAGCTACCACCCTCATGATGGTGTCCCTGGGAATGTGTATCACTCACCCAAATGTAGCAATGGGAGTGTGTGGAAGTGGAGCCCACAAACAGCACTGAAGAATGATGAGGGGTTGAGGTTTGTATGACAGGAGGAAGGAATCATATGAGGATTTACCCATATCCATATTTGTCTGCTAGAGTTTTATTCTTTGCTCCACTGGGGCTCTATCTCTGCCTTTTTAAGCTCACTGTGACATGGCAGCTGTGCCTACTTGGATTTAGGAAACATTTCTCATGCCGTGCGTGTGGCTACTTTTTAAGGCATCAGCTAATATTACTGATGCTGTTATTAAAATGTGTTTCAGGTGCTTCACAGGGGGAGACACAGATCCTGTCTACATGCTACAGTGTAATTTAGTGAACTTCAATAGCTTATGTGAAGTCAGTGCTTATTTACATCTTTTCTCCAAACATGTCCCTTTCATAGTCATACCGAAGTACTGCAAGATAAACAATGGTGACTGTGAGCAGTTCTGCAGCATCAAAAAGAGTGCACAGAAAGATGTTGTGTGTTCCTGTGCAAAAGGCTACGTTCTAGCAGAAGATGGCAAAGGCTGTGTTGCATCAGGTACGAAGACACATGATGAACTAATAGCAATAGCGGTGAGACCTGTTTCACAGTTAAAGAAGTCTTTTGAAACACAGACCTAGTGACATTGATTTAGCACTGAGGCTGGATGATTTGTGTTCTAGTAGCCTTCCATATGTGAAGTGAAGTGATGGGCAACAGATCTATCTGCCTGATAACTTTTGGCAAGGTGTCTTTCACAGAAATTGCCCGAGGGGAAACAAAAGTGCAGCTCTCAGGACAAAAGTGACCGTAGTTATTTGTTGCTTACTTAAACACACCCTATTTAAAGTAGCAGATTACAAGAACTTCTTTTCTACTTTTGATATCAGTTAGCCTAATCAAATAATTAAGATTAATGCTATTGGATGTACATATCCACTGTATTTCAGCAGACTGCAGGTGGTGGGAGGAGAACGATAAGTCTATATGTCCATAAACAACATATGGACAAAATCTGTTTCTAGATCCTTTCTAACTAATAATCAGCTGTTCTCCTGAGTGATGTGATTCTTAACATGCATAACAATATTATTGACATATAACAATGTAAACAAGTGAAAATGCTGTTTGAATTTTAAAAACTTTGAAGACTCTGTGCCGAAGCCGAACCCACAGATAGCTTTCAGGAGTAGAAAATGACTTTTCTTTTTCAACCCATCTGGTCTTCCTCCTTTGCTGCATCTGCCGACATTTTGTTCGCGTCTTGAAAAGAGGGTGTTTTATGCAAGAGGGCTGATTTTATTGCAAGAGAGTGTTGTCAAGGTGTTTCCCCTTGTGTATGTGCTTTTGTCCTTCCTTTCTCATTCTGATGCTCTTGTCTTTACAGTAAAGTTTCCCTGTGGAAAAGTTTTTGTGAAAAGGAAAAAAAGGTCTGTTATTTCACCTGCTGATAATACCAATGCAACAAGCCCTCCAGTTGTCTCTCCCACAAATGGAACAATTCTGGAAGAGGACATTGTTGCCACCACAGAAACCCCAACCCTCCAGCCTCAGAATGGCTCGAGCATCCAGACTCCCAATGTGATTACCAGGATAGTTGGTGGTGATGAATGTCTGCTTGGTGAATGTCCATGGCAGGTAAATCAGGTGTTTGTGCTCTCCACGTAAGCAGAACACTCTCCTTCTCAGTCAGTTGGTATCTTTTCATAAAACATGTTAATAACGCCATGAGGCTGTATGTAAAGCCAAACCTCTTTATCATGTAAGGACAACTGAGATCCTGTAGGCTGTCTACAGCGTATGCATGTGTGTATGCAATACCAGGGCCACTGCAGAGAGGCCTGCACACTAGTACATGTTGCAGTAAATGCACACATGCAGAGAAGGCAATTACCTGTTCACGACCCTTTGAAGTTAACTTGCTCTTAGGTCTGTATGTAACTTTTCCTCTCACAGGCTGTTCTCATAAATGAGGAAGGGGAAGAGTTTTGTGGCGGAACTATTTTGAATGAAGATTATATACTTACTGCAGCTCACTGCCTGAACCAATCTAAAGAAATTACAGTTGTTGTTGGTAAGTGGATATTTATTTTACTCCTGTAATGCTGAAATGTTGAGCCTGTGCTATGGTCGAATCCTCTGTGCTCTGAAACCTGTGTGAGATGGTTGTTTTTTGTTTTGTTTTACTTTTTATCATTTCCCATTATTGCAGGCATCCTGTTTTGTACTGAGAGGAGTAGCAGATTAAGAAGGTGATAACGGTGCATCCTTTTTTTCTGTCATCTAGTAGGAAGTGATTAAGAACAAATGTTCTAGAACATTTTGAACAAATTTTAACAACAAATTGCTCAGCGTTGTGTTGATCAGGAGCCCTTCTTTAGGAAGCTCATAATTTTTCCAGGCCTGTCTGAAGCATACAGGCTTCTTTCTATGGGACACTGAGGAAAGCTAAGACACAGTGACTGAAGGAAGAAATAAGTAGCTCAGATTATGACTATTTCACGTTTGAGGCATGATTCTAGGTCAATGCAACTTTGTGCCTGAACTGCCTTAATCTTTGCCTGGACCAGCTTCCTGATGTAAGCCATACTCCATCTTCTGCAAGACCTTCCATCCAAGTTGCATTAGCTTAGATGGATAGGTTATCCTTTATTTAAACTCATACAATAATTTCACTGGAAGACCTTAGAATTGAAACTGCCTCCATGTGCTGCTAATAAACATTGCAATAATTTTTTTACAATTTACTTGTATGGTACAAAGTCTTAGGCAAAGTGTAAGGAACGGGATACAAGTCTCTCTATCAAGACTGCTTTTAATTTCTTGCACCTTCCCCATATAAATGACCCTTTTACTGATCTTGTGCAGGTGAAGTGGACAGAGAAGAGGAAGAACATTCTGAAACAATGCATACGGTGGACAAAATATTTGTTCACTCTAAATATGTTGCAGAAACTTACGATAATGACATAGCCATAATAAAGCTGAAGGAACCTATAACATTTTCTGAGTATGTTGTCCCAGCATGTCTTCCAGAAACAGACTTTGCTAATGAAGTTCTGATGAACCAAAAATCTGGGATGGTTAGTGGCTTCGGACGGGAGTTTGAAGGTGGAAGACTATCCAAAAAACTGAAAGTGCTTCAAGTCCCGTATGTGGATAGGAACACTTGCAAGCAATCGACTAACTTCGAGATAACAGATAACATGTTCTGTGCTGGTTACAAGACAGAGCAAAAAGATGCTTGCCAAGGAGACAGCGGAGGCCCCCATGTAACCAAATATAAGGAGACTTACTTTATTACTGGAATTGTTAGCTGGGGAGAAGGATGTGCAAGGAAAGGCAAATATGGTATCTATACCAAACTGTCCAGGTTCCTACGCTGGGTAAAATGGGTTCTGAGACAAAAGATTTAGTGGTGCAATTATTGATCCTTTCTACTGGCTAACAAGGTGCAGTTGTACAATCTGTAATAGAAGCTTTACCCTTTTTAGCACATTTGCTAAACTTTTTTGAGAGCTACTTCTTTAAAGTTATGGTGCTGCTGCTTCTGACTTTCCTCCTGGCTTCCACCATGTCTGTGTGAACTGTCAGTGTTGATTTGAGTTTGTACAGTGGGCCACTTTCCTAAAAAAGTTTCCCAGCTGCCTGCTGGGAACTCGTGTTTCATTTTATATTTCAAGACTTCAAATTGCAGCCAGCTGGTTCAACAGAGAATCTGTGCTTACTAGAATTGTTTGGCTTAGCTGTTGATGTGTTGAGCAGATCAAGAGAGCACAGAAGCTTCCGTGGCAAAAGCTGAGCGTCGGGTAAGTATTCGAAATGTGATGCTGTCTCCCAAATATGCTCTGCAGAAATATCCACCGACATCACTGCTGCCAATTAAAATATTGTTTCCCTTTATATAGCTTGTACTTCACTTTATTTTGAACACTTCTGTTTTGCTTCTTCAGAAAAAAAAAAATGTGCATATCCACTGTTTTCTCTATCATGTTCTACATTGTGTATGGCTGAGGACAGGAGAGCTCCTTGCATGTATAGTTGTTCTACATATTCCTGAAAGGTGCAGAGTTGATGAACATCAGCATTTGAAATAAAACATTTTATTTTATTGGGTTTTTTTTTCCTTCAGTCAACTTAGAAATAAATGAGGACAAGATCTCTTTTAAGAATGAAAAAAAGGAAAAAAAGATCAAATGACCCTAACAACTACTTGTGATATTTTTTGTCCGCATTATGGCAAGACTAAGAAGGAAGTGGAGAATGGAGGGGATCTAAGGGTTCTTTCTGGCAAGTATGGAAACCTTCTGGTACAACCCCTTGCTGAAAGCAGGGCTGACGTCAAAGTTAAATCAGGCTGTACAGGGCCAGGTCCACTCAAGATCTGTAAATCTCTGGAAAGATTCTGTGTGCCCTTTGGGTGACCTGTTCGCATCCTTCAGCACCCTCACAATTAAAATTTTTCTTACATTCAATTGGAATTTTCCTTGCTGAAATTTTTGACTTCTGCCTCCTGTTCTTTTGCTGTGCACCTTGAAGAAAGTGTTTGACTCCGTTTTCACGGTAATCCCCGTTTAGGTATTGGAAGATGGAAATTAGATCCTGCAGCTCTCCTTGGCTGAACAAACCCCATTCCCTCGGCTGATTCTATGTCATGCATCCCTAACCACCTTGGTGGCCTTTCCAAGATTCCTCCAGTCCAATATGCTCCCCTGTTGCCTAAGGTAAACTGAACCTCACCAGTCCTCTGCTATGTATTTCAGAGGGCTGGAAACAGCACTGACTGGTGCTCTGAGCATACCGTTCTTGAAAGCCTAGAAATGCAACTTTACATAACAAGCTATTGCTGCAGTCAGCAGTAACTCATGTTTCGAAGGACTGCAGGTCAATGAGCCCTGTTTGATGGTCTCCAGCTGTGCAAACCCTCAGTGGAATTACCTAAATATTTATTCAGCAATGTTAGATCACTGACAACTTCTGTCCACTGGATTCTGATTTCTATCTTTTGATCCTCTGTCCCACCTTCACCTCCATCAGGGTGAAACCTCCCTTTTCAAACAGACAAGCTTAGGTTTAAGTGCTACCCAGCTTCTATGTAAGTACTTGTGCTAAGAGCATTATTCTACCTCAGGACTTGCAGTACTTGAGGAATGAGGTGAAACAGAAGATGGACTATGGTCTTGGTTGAGGGGAGACCTTCCATTTGGAAATGGTGGCGGTTGTTGGTTCTTACTAGCTGGTATGCATATACGTACTTGTCAGCCCGAGCAGCACTTTGAAAGCAAGTACAGAGATGGTTTAACAGATGGGCATGCAAGAGAGACAAAAGTCATCTGTGTGTGCAGCATGACTGTCCTGGGAAAGGATGGGTCATTTATCTCAAGTGTGGGCAAGAGCTGATGGCAACTAAGGGCTGTGAAAGGAGAAGCTTTGAGCTGCAGGAGAAAGGGAGGATGTTAAGCAAAAAGAGGCACCAGCTTAAGGCTTAAGAAAGGACTAATATGAAGAATAAAAAGTCATGACATTGCTCAGACCTAGCTCAGCATAATATATCGGGACAAGAGATTCTTGCTCATGAGGCATTAGGCTCACCTAATGTACACCTCGGTTACATGAAGGTTCAGAGGAGATCTCAGGGAAAAAGCTAATGCTGTGATAGGAAAGCCCTCTGAATACATTTTCTCTGGGGGGCTGTGAAGTCCTTCTATGTGGCCTATGCTAGGTAGCAAAACCAAACATGGTTTTCTCCCTCTTTACTTCTCCCTGACTCACAGAACTCAGCTGACAGAATTGTCTGCTCCATGAATTAGTGTGAGCAAAGAAAGGGCCAACCAAAATAAGGTGGGGAAAAAAAAAAAAAAAAAAGGTAGTTTATTTATGAAGGTACTGGCTGCCCTGGTGCTTGGGACAGAGACAGGAGTGACTGTTTCCAGAGGACCCAACCAGCATGCTGCATCTGTACAGGACACCTGATCATCAATTCCACTGAAGTCAAAGACAGGGCTTTACACAGGGGCATTGCAATCCACTTTATTCTAGTTAAACGCTTCCGTCTCAATTCACAGTTCTGTGGAATAAATGGCACCAAAATCATGTGATACTTGATGGCATTGATACAGAAAAAAAAAAAAAAATCTTCTGATGAGCTCGGCACTTGCTTCCTAAGGCACTACCAGGGTTGGAAGGCAGTCTGCCTGAAATATACTTACCAGCTGCAGCAGATGAGGTGCCCTCAGCTAGTTTTCACATCTAAACCTCTTTTCTACTTCTGTCCAACTTGCATTAGGCACAAAAGTTGCTTTCACCTCCTTGGGACCTGGCCAAGAGCTATAGAATATACTCCTGCTCCTTAGGGGCTTTGCTCCAACAAGGCACCTGCAAGCCATCAGGGTGCCATTGCTGTAGCACGGTGGCCATTTTTTTTTAAACATTGTCCTGCACTGGCATTAAGTGTGGGTTTTGCTCTTAAAAGTTGTGTTCTCTCATAAACTACTGACCTTTGTACTATAATGTTTGTCATTTAGCAGCTGCCCCAGATCCCTGCAGGGAAAAAGGTGAGACCCACTCAGTGAGCTCAGGGGACCGCAATGGCAAGTCGCTGTGGGATGGTGTGGCTGCTTCTCAGTGTCCTTCTTTTCCTTCAGACGGAGCAGACAGGTACAACCTTTGCTTTAACTCGGCTTTGTGAAACTCTGCCTAAACCTCACAGGTAATTATTTGCCATTATTTGTGTTTCGTGGGGCAGGGTGAGGTCACTGGAAAACTAGTAGCTTTTCTTTTTCACTCACGCTGCTCTTGTTTGCCTGCTATGGTATCCTTGCCTGAGTCACGAAGGGAATGACACAGAACTAGAACAATTCTGTCAGTGTAAAAACTAGTTTCATATGTCAATACAGAGTGCTTTCAGACTGACAACACAAATGACATGCCATTCTTCATATACTCGAGAGGTACATTTAATTAAATAACCCCTACCGTCAATGTCAATTCATAAGCTACTGGGTGACATAATGAACCCCAAGGAATTACTAGTACAGCGGGGAACTAGAAATCTGCTTTTTTGCCCAATGTGTTTGTGTAAGTCTCAAAACAAATGTGAGGAAGTGTCTCACCTGCGCTTTGGAGGTAGGGCCCTAAATGCTGCTCTACGGAATATTGTATGGAATCACAAGGCAAACACGCTGTATGCACTGTTGTTAATTTTGCTATAGGAGTCATTCAGAGATGAGAGAGGAATGGTAGAACACAGCTAAATAAATAGCTGAATCATTCAAATTACAAGAGTTCATGGTAAGAGGGAAAATTTCACTTCCCAGAGATCAGGTGGGAAATAACTAGCAAGACATGGGCTACGCTGAAGGTTCTCAGGATCTTTGAAGAACATTTTTTTTTTTTTGATACAAAATTTTTGATACAAATTAGGAGAGCAACCTTGAGTGGGCTATTCTACATTTCTAATCAACAGCCTGGGAGTGGTTGTGCATACAAAGATGGAAGGTCACTTTAATAGGAATGACTACAAAATGACAGGCTTCATGGAGGAAGTAAATAAAAATAACAAGAGAATAAAAGAATAAGAGAATAAACAAGAGAGTGCTTTCAAAAGAAAAACATACAGCTGTGATTCCAGGGGAAAGAAGTTTAAGGAAGTCCAGAAGATTTTGGCTACTTCTAAAAAAAGATATTACTGTGTTAAGGTTGCATGTGCAAGCTATCCCAAGACAGAGGAATTATGGAAGGAATTATATGAGGAAGTCACCCTGGTTAAAATCATGAGTATCTTCATAAGTGATTTTCAGAACATTATAGAAAAAAAAAATTGGATCAAATTGCAGAGGAGTATAAAAGAATAGGGAGCATGCAGGCATATAAACAGAAAGGCTAAGGCATAAAAGAAAATATGAAGGTCAAGCTCTGATTTAAGGATATGGATGTTGGAAGAGACACCAAGGACAATGCTAGTCTGTTCCCAATGGGAGAGAAAATATTTCATCACTAAACAATCAGTTTATTTGGTGCAACAAGGAGAAAAGGACCTGCTGAGTTGTACTAGAAGGGAACAAATCATATCAAACCCTCTAAGCTTTTCCTGTAAGGACAGTATAAAAGGTTGACCGACTGCAAAAGATGCAGTAGCTCTCTGTAGTCAGTGAGACTACAGTGAGACTGTCAGTGAGAAAGTCAGTGAGACTTTTAACATAATTTTATATGATATTTTAGCAGATGGAGAAATATATTTTTAAATGACACTACAGTAATCGTGGTGTATGACTGATTGTAAAACTATGCTAATCAGCATTTCACTGTCAAGTGGAAGAATATAAAGTGTGCAAGGCTCCACAAAGGTGAGCCTCGGGACCTCCACTATTCAATATTTTCCAGTGACTTGAAAGACAGAAGGAAGTGTTTACTCCCTGCACTTGTAGCTGATTTCAGACAGGCATTTTGGAAGACAAGATTAGAGTTCAACACAGTCTTCACAATCTTGTGAAACTGGAACAGAGATCCAACAAAAACAGGATCATAGAATCATTATGGTTGGAAAAGACCTTCAGGAAGAACATCAAGTCCAACCGTAAGACCTTCAACACCATGCCTGCTAAGCTATGTCCCTAAGTGCCTCATCTACCCAGGGATGGTGACTCCACCACTTGTGTGGGCAGCCTGTTCCAATGGTTGACTACTGTGTAGAAGTTCTTCCTAATGTCTAACCTGAACCTCTCCCGGTGCAACTTGGGGCCATTTCCTCTTGTCCTGACAGTAGTTATTCTGGAGAAGAGATCTACCCCTGTCTCACTACAACCTCCTTTTAGATAGTTGTAGAGAGTGATAAGGTCTCCCCTGAGATTTCTCCAAACTAACTAACGCCAGCTCCCTCATTCGCTCCTCGTAAGGTCTGTGCTCCAGCCCCTACACCAGGTTTGTTGCCCTTCTTTGGACACACTCCAGTGTCTCAATGTCTTTCTTGTAGTGAGGCACCCAAAACTGGACACAGTATTTGAGGGGCGGCCTCACTAGCACCAAATACAGAGGAACGATCAAACCATCACTTCCCTGGTGCTGCTGGCTACACTGTTCCTGATACAGGCCAGAATGGCATTTGTATCAGGAACTGATACAAGATCTTGTATTGCTTAGATGCAATGTTGTGAGAAAAAAAAAGAAAAAAGAAAGCATTTTACCCTTGATCCTTCAGTGCATAATCAGGGAATTTTGTAGAACAGATAATAAAAAAAGGAAGGGAACTAAGTCTTCTTGATTTTAAATGGCGCAAACAGCTAGAACAATAAGTCTTCAGATCACATTGCACTGGGGGAATCTCAAGTTAGATACTAGGAAACACTTTTCAGACAATATAAGGTTCGGTAAGGGGAGAATAGACAGGATTGTGGAATCTCATCATAGGAAGAAAAGAATGGGAGAATTGTGGAATCTCATCATGATTCTGCAAAAACAAGTTGGGCAACATCTGTTAGGACTGATTCACTTTTGCTTGCCCTGCTAGACAGTGCGACACCTCTCACACAGATTCTGAATGGGACCTTATGGGTGAGGACTGAGCTGAGGTGAGTACTATGAACTATATGGCAATGGAGAGAAGTAACTTAAGGATCTACTATTAGTCCAATCTTTTATTTATTACTGTTACTTTAGTCATTACTAATTTGTTATTCTCCTTTCAGCTTCTTCCCACCTATGCTCATCTTTGCCTTAGTAAGACGGCCATTCTGGGAAGTACAGGGTATTTCTGCCTTTCCCTTCAAAGACCTGCTAGTTACAGCTTGGAAACTATCACCACATAAGAAGCAAAATAATAGTGGTCTCCCTAATGTTAATGGCCTACATCTTTTTTTTTTTTTTTTAACAATGATGTTCTGATTTTTCTTATTATTAAGGCTTTGGAGAGGAATTGCAGAGAATTTCACAAAGATGGGGGTTTTGATCAAAGCTTGTGAGCCGAGTTTTATGAGATGTTTGTGCTTTTATGAAGTCAGCATGATTTTATAACTTGCCTATAAATTTATCTCCTTTGCAGCCATACCAAATGCATGCAAAATCAACAACGGCAACTGTGAACAGTTTTGCAAAGCTGACCATGACAGAGTGACATGTTCGTGTGCTGCTGGCTACGCTCTGGGCAGTGACAACAAAACCTGTGTTCCCATAGGTAGGTATGAAGCCACATTTGAAGTTTTTTCTATGGAAAAGATATTAGGGCTTCACTGTATTTGGGAAGGCTGGTCCGTTGCAGGGCTTTCCCTGCACAAGGAATGTTAACTGTTCAGACCTTTCGCATTGTTTGCTGGAAATGTTGCCAAGAAAGAGAAGAAGGTCTTAACTAAAGGTCATATTTTAAGCAATACCAAATTGAGCAACTGTGAGCAATGTGCAGTGGCAAAATTACCACACCAAAGTGTACTCTGCAAATCAGTATGTTTTCACAGCAGACAGTAAAACCCAAGTTCTATCTAGTATGAAGCCATGTGATAAACTAATGATCACAACTGGGCTGGGATTTCTCTTCGCTGGTAGTTTGAAGCAGGCCTATCATGCATCAACAGATTTTGTTGGAAAGAAATGGATTTGGTTTCTCATTGGTTACAACTGGTTTACATTCAAAGTCTCCATAATGTGATGAACACCTAGAGACCAAGAAACTTTAGCCATTCGAAGATACATTTCAGAGGACTTCTTAAAATTTCATAGCTGCTGGTGTAATTTGATTGCAGTTATATCTCTTTTTTTCCCTCTCAAGCTACTTCTTTACTGTTAACATAGTAAGTGAAAGAGTACAGATACTAAATTTACACCTCATCAGTTTTTGCCTGCATTTAGAGAAAGTATACCTTCAAAATATTATTTTTAATCTTCTATTGTGTCAACCTGGTGTTATTTCCTATGTTGTCCTTTGTAAACAATAACAAATTGTTGACATGAGTCCTATACTTCCTAACATAGATTTTTTTATTCAATTTCTCAATTATAAAGGTTTTACTAATAGCATTTACATGAAAATAACAATGCCAATAGTGGAAGACGCTTAATTTTTAAATACTTAGAAAGTTTTGTCTGGGACTGAACCCACAGGCAAGTTTTAGGACCAAAATGATATTTTCATTTTGTAACCATTCTGATCCCCCTCCCTTGTTGTATCTGCCAAGCTGTTGTTACTGTCTTGAAAATGCTTGCAGAAGTTATCCTCATAAGGACACCTGTGTAACTGATTAGATTACAAAAGGCTGCCATCAAGGAATTTCCGCTAATCTCTTAAGTGAGTTTTCTCTCATTTTCATGAAGAGTTGCTTTCTTGAAAGCCACCTGTTTCCCTACAAAGAGCTTTTCCCCATTATTGGTAACCATTGGTAAAAACAAAAGACTGCTTTTGTTTTCTGTGTTTCTTAAAGAATTCAGCTCATAAAAAGGTGCCCTAGAAGTTAGATGTGCTTTTTGAGCATGAATTTGTCTATTATACTTAGGATTCTGTCAGACAGACTCTGATGAATCTCGGGGTGTTGTTATAAACCGGCGTCATGGACAGCTCTCTGCCCTTCCGTTCTGCTGGAGGTTGCTGCCACTTGCAAGCTGCTTGGCTTGATGTCCGAGGGACGGCACAGGCACCATCCAGCAATTCTGAGCTAAAGTGAAGGCCTAGTAACAGCTGTTAAATGTCCACAGCAGTTTGCCCAGGATTATGGATGGGAATGCCTTGATCTCAACAAGGCACAGGTGTTTCAAAGGCACAGTATTGCCCAGGCATTGATTATTAACATTTTGCTCTTGCCTTTACAGTCAAGTTCCCATGCGGTAAAATTCAGAGTAGTCATGAAGCCAGCCCAGAAGACATCATAGGAACCACGGCAAGTCTAGAAGAATATCCTGATCATGAGGAAAGCGCTGAGGCCCTGAGCAATCACACTGAGGCCGTAGGGGAAGCTGGCAATTTACCTACCGTGTGTCCATGGCAGGTGAGGCTCCCTGAGTCCAGGATATTAGCTGCCTGACCCTGCTCACCAGCAACTACAATCGTTTCCTCTTCATCCCTCCCTGACCAGGACATACCTCCCTCTACCTTCCTCGTACTCTACCAGTGCAATTGGCTACTTGATCTGGGTGCTAATGTGAACCTGTCTCAGAGCATCCATTTGACATATGCAAAAGGTCGCATGAAGCAGTGTTGCAGATAGACTTTTGGGCCTCTGTTGCCATGGAGACCTAGCTTGATTTAATGCAGGTTTTCTGGCTCCTCCAAGAAGGACTGGTCTAATAACCCAAAGTAGCCTGGAACTGGTTCTTTTAGTTATGCCGAAGGTAACAAAAGTGAGACCGCAGCACAGCTGACCTACTTGCCAAAGCAATGGGTTTGACTCAGGGTTCTGTTCATACATAGCATGGTTACTGATGGGACAACTAAGTCCCAATAAAGGAAACTGTCAGGGCATTTGAGAAGCATAATGTGTGTTTGGGCTTGTGGTCACCACAATAGTCATGCTGAGAGTGACAGCAATGCAGAAAGAGCATGGGGCATAAAGTTTAGATGGTAGCAGAGGAAAGAGTATGTGTATTGGGATAAGCTGGTGTCATCCTTTTGAGTGATCATTCCCCTCTCGAGTCCTGCCTTTCTGCTGGACAGTCAGATATCTTGCATTCAATAAAGATATGCTCTGTTTCAGCACCAAGCAAGTGTTGAACAGGGTAGTCTGGGACAGAAGTGGAGTGGCAGGTAGTAGATGTAAGGTCATGCTTCCCAAAAGGACACCCTCCCTACCAGGCACTCTTCTATTCAGGTTGCCACATGGCAGTATCAAAAGAATAGCTGGAGTTCCTATTTAGACCAAGACAGAAGCAAAACAAAAACCCAAACAAGAATAGTGTTCTTACTGTATTAGCTGAATTTGTTTGAAAAATAGCAACAACAACAACAAAAAAAGCTGTTATAAAAAAATATCTGAATGCATAAGCTCTGTTTTGAGCCAAGGAGAAGGTCTGTCTTGAGAGGTTTCCCACTGCAATGGCTATACTTGAGTCTAATTCTCCCTGTCTCTGAATTAAGGATGTGTCTGACAGACAATACATAGGAAAATTGCTTGAATCTGAGCCAGCTGTTCAGGATTCTTCTTTATTTATCTTTTTTGTACTTTAGTCTTTTTTTCCCCATCTCTTTGCAGGCTGTTCTACTACATGAGGGTGATAACTTGCTTTGTGGGGGGACAATTCTGAATGAGTATTTTATACTTACTGCAGCTCATTGCGCTAAGCAGCCTGGAGAGCTTGTTGTTCTTGTTGGTAAGTGATAGCTATTTTGTCCCTTTACTATAAAAACATATGCTTCAAAGAAGCTGTCCTCTCTTCTTGCCTCACTATGCAAGACACTGAACTCCCCTAGGTGTGTGCTTTTTCTCCTCTCCTCTCCTCTCCTCTCCT
>VZSV01000217.1:771644-783397 GCA_013398735.1 Nothocercus julius | reverse complement strand
CCTCCCCTCCCCTCCCCTCCCCTTTCATGTCTTGTCATAGGTCACCACTGCTGTTTCTTCTTCCTTAATTAGCAGTGAAAAGCATGAGCTTCCAACATGGATTGTTTCTTTCAGCGTGGCTTTGTCCAGTTTAGCTTCTATGTGATATAAGCCAGATTTAAATCAGGAAAGTATGTTGGCAAAATAAAGGTGAGCTGGTTTAGTTAGATTGGTCTAACGCTACAAATTTGTGCAACCTTCTGTGTTAGCAAAACCTTGAAGAATTCCAAATATAGCATTCAAGATGCATATAATAAATATTCTGACATGTAGGTACTAGTCAGAAGTGGTTCCATACATGAAACGTCAAATTCAATATTTATTTCTGTAATTTATCACAAGGTATCAAAAGTCTTAGGCACCTAAAATTCATGTTCCAAGTCATAAAAATTATAGTCAGTGTACAACAGTAAATCAAAGAATACTTCATCCAGATTCTAATTGCCTTTCCATGTAATTCTCAAAGAGACTTCATACTAGTTGATAAAAACTAAATATATATTAACTTTTATATTTTCCATGCAAATTAGAATGCTAAAGTTTAAAAAGAAAATGAATACACACGTGTTTGACTACTTGCTCAACAAATGAAGAGGCAATATCCTGCTCTTTTGTGTGTGGGGGATTTTGGTTTTATGTCATGAGAGTGCCACTGGGAATGTTGTGATGGATCCCAGAGCTTCTTATGCTAGTTCTTACTGAGCACATCATCCTGACTCTGTACTCTGTACTTGTTTGGCACTTCCATGTCACCTAAACCTGTTCAAAATGAGTATAAAATGCTATAACGTCAGGATACAGCCCTGGTCTGTCTTACTATTGCAGTACAAATGCCTACAGAAAGCGTAAGGGACTTTGGTACTTTCTTGTATTGAGGTGATGTTTGGACTTGCTGACATTGTCATATTATTAATGCTTTTAATAATCTGACACAGGGGACGTGGACACAGAAAAACAAGAACAAAGCGAAGCAATACACAGAGTGGAGAAAATAATTATACATGACGCTTATGATTTTGATACTTATGATAGTGACATAGCTCTTATCAAATTAAAGGAACCCATTAAATTTTCTGAGTACGTTATCCCAGCATGCCTTCCAGAGGAAGACTTTGCAACTGAAGTTCTGATGAAACAACCATCTGGAATTATTAGTGGCTTTGGAAGACTCTTTCAGCGTGGACGGTTGGTCAGAAGAATGAAAGTGTTTCAAATCCCTTATGTAGACATGGATACTTGCAAGCCTGCCATCCGTAATTTGGTCACAGAAAACATGTTCTGTGCTGGTTATGATAAAGATGGAAGGGATGCCTGCAGCGGAGATGGGGGAGGTCCCCATGTAACCCAATACAATGGCACTTATTTTGTTACTGGTATCATTAGCTGGGGTGAAGGGTGTGGAACACCAGGAAAATATGGAATATACACCAACTTGTCAAAGTTTCTACCCTGGGTAAGAAGCATGTTGGACCAAAATTCTTAATGGCTTGACATTTAATCAACCTAATTGTTTTAACCATCATATCTGATCTCTAAATAATGCCCTCCTCTTTTTCATACACCTGCTAAAATTCTGTAAAGAGATGCCATCTATTCTTTCATGAGTTAATGCCTGGTTTTCAGAAAGTGTGCCTAGATCTCAAAATAGAACTTCTGGTTTTGGACAATAGTGTAACTTCTTCCCATAATATGGTTCAGGAACTCCATCTTCTCTTGTTATAGTTATCCAGATCTGTCTATAGAAGACTTTGGTTGTGCTGATAAGCCCTCTCCTTTTGTAAAGAAAGTTGAAATTAAATCAATTTGTATCTGTCAGTAGTTGCTTTATAGAACTGGTTTATAAGTCAGACAAAGGCAATAAAAAATTAAGACAGTATCAGAGTAGCAAAGTATTTCTAAAACCTCTTGACAAACCATGTAGTCTTCTAGATGTATATTTAGGCAGCCAGAAAAAAACTAGAAAATGTAGAGAGTACTGATATATCTTCTATGAGTCTAAATAACTGGATATGTCACACAAACGCTTTATTGGATTCAGTTAATTGCACTGTAAAAGCTTACTTAAAGTCATCAAAATTGCTCATATCCATTGCTCATATTTTCTTGCTTTCCTTCTGAGATACTTTCTTCACCATCATCATTCATTTTGTGATTTGGCTGTAATAAAATGAATGGACTGCACACACCACATGAATTATGTGTCATCATTTATATGAAGCGTTCTTCACAGCTGAAGAGTTCTAAAATCTGTGGGGATAAATTGTCTTTCAAAATTGAAAAAAAAAGCTTGGCTTTTTTAACCAACTGAGCCTGATATGCTCTCTCTGCCTCTTTCAGTGTTGAGGAGAGAAAGTCCTGTTTTTCAGCCACCTCAGTGGTACTTAAAAATGATGAACTAGACATTTAAATGTTTGACTCTTTACAGAGATATAAAGTACTCTGGTGTTCTTTAAAAAGAAATGTGTCAGTGCATATTTTAAACAAGAGGGGGAAAAGGTGTTATTGCATTCATTATGCTACAATATAATTTATATTTTTCTCATTCCCTGGCTTCACACTATCCGTTTATGAATGTGGAAGTCACAATTCTGGCATGTTGTTTTGTTTGTTTGTTTGTTTTAATGGATTATGCTGATAAATTTGAAAGAAATAGTGTGGTTAAACTTGCCCTGAGATTAACACCGCCTTATTTCCATATGAAAAACTCAGAAAAAAAGTCACTCTGGACTCTGTTGTATTTGAATGAGGACTGTGTGATTATTATTTTTCCCCTTTCCCTGACAGTAGCTCCCTGTTATCTTAGCCCCAAATTCAGAAATGCTAGATTAACTCCCTCCTGGAGTTCCAGGAGGAACTATGGCCATGTAGGCCATAGCATTCAATCGCTAATGTAAGAGTCCCAAGAGGTTATATCTCAGCCCCTGATAGCCGCATATTTGACTCCCTAACATTACTATTTCGAAGGATTTACCCTGGCCTGACTTCCTATAAGACCTTATTTAAAATGGGATTATAATTCATCCCTAAACTATCTGTGGAGACATGAACATGATACATGGGGCTCTGGTCACGCTCACACATTTCCCAGTGACTGTGGAGAGGCACATGACTTTCCTGCTGAGCAGCTCCCTTGTTGCTGACCATCTTTCCTCCTATCCAGTCCTGAATCACCAGTTGTCCTGACTCTGCAGCAATCCTGACTTACTCATAATCAATCCCAAAAGGCACAGAAACCTTCAATGAGCTTAGAAAACAGGTCATTGTGCATTCTGTGGCATCAGTCACCTGAGCTTTTCCCTTATATGCTGATTTATTGTGGCTGCAGCCTTGAAACACCTGCCTCATCCTACTCAAGTGCTCGGTATCAGAAAAAGAACAAACTCTGTCTGCAGGAACATTTATCCCAGCTGCTTAATCACACATAAAATTGCAATTCTCACTGAAGATGTATATCAAGGCACATATCACATTGCCTGTGCTCTTTCTAAGTTCCATGTAAGTCCTCACAGAGAGGATAAAGCTGTAACTCAAAACGTCCTGGAAGGTTTACTTTGAAAGATGGATAACTTTGTGCCATGCTTTTTCAATGTGGATGGATTTTTTTTCCTGTCATGAATACAGAAGTCCACTTTCAAATGCAATCTAGAGGTGTGGCAATTGCAGATACTCACAGAGTCCATGTCTCCTGTGGCTTAGGAGTCAGGGAACGATATCAGCCACCCAGTTATGTCTGTCTGGAACAGGGCTGATGAAACTCTTTGGGCTGTTGCTGCTGAGGTTGGGACAGGGCTCTCCTTTGCTGTCCCTGTTGCAGAGGAAGTGGTCTGCTGGCCACAGCAACACCTTGAATCGCAATACCTGCAGTCAGCATGGTCCCCTGCCCCTGAGCGCAGGGGCGATCGTCTAGCAGAAAGAAAGAGGAACAGGCAGGGAAGCCTTGGGAGCAAGGCTGTGAGCACGGGAGCAAAACTTTGTAAAGCTCTTGGACAAGCTCAGTGAAGTATTTCAGACACCACTGATAAGAGATCTAAACCTCTGTACTAAAAAGCTCTCAAACTCAGATTTATTTAAGTGGCTTTTGAAATGTCAAATTCCTACCATTACACAGATCTTTTATTTCAGAAGGTGTCAATCTGTTAAGTCCCACATTGTAAGAAGGTAAGTGCAAAGCACTTTCTTATTTCCACATTGACCACTTCTGACTGCATCACTGCATCAGTGTCCCAGGAATTTGTCTGAAAAAATATATATATATAGTTTTGTCTGTGGACCATCCTCAAGCAACTTTTTCCTGAGGTACAAGTTAGGTCACAGGCAGACTTTGTCAGGGAAAAGAGAAGAAAAATCATACAAGCCTCATTCAAAAGGAATAGACTACAGAGTGAGTTTTCTGAGTTTTTATAAGGGAATTTACTTACTGAACTTCCTCATTTAGCACAGAAGCTGCACATAAGTGCATAACAGATATGATGTTCCCTGTGCATATGCACTTTCATCTATGGCTGCTTTGTATTCACTTTCATGGGCTGAAGTTTTGAAAGGAAAAGGAAGTTCAGATAAAAAGATGGAAAGGGAAAGAAACATGAAGGTAAAAGTAAAGGAAGAATTTATTTTAATGACTGAAATGTTAACAAGCATGGGGTTTAGCAATTGGTGCACAGAAATACAAGATGTCAAAGCCTGCATCTGCCTGGATATCAGAGTAGTTACAAGATGTTTTTCCTTGTCACTCAAAGCTCTCAGGAGGCTTACACAACCTCGTGGCAAGGCTTTTGCCCTCCAATTAAATCCTTGTTGTGGGTACAGAAGCCACTGCAGCAAATCGAACCTCCCCAGGCTATATTTCTCCATCCAGCCCTATTCTCCCAGGAATTCCTGCAATCCGTAGCCTAACCAGACCAGCAGTTTTGACACTCCTCCAAAATGACTGCATTTCCTCCAATTTTTTAGAAATGGCAATGCTCTTTGGATGTGGCAAGAGTATTTTTTTCTTTTTTCATGCAGATGGTGAACAGAACTGGCTGATGACTTTCCAGATGTTTAAATGAATAATAACCCCCTTTAGCCCCACTGAGCATTAACACTTTCTGCTGGCAGCTCACAGCTCTGTACCTTCTGCATACACTGAGACCTGCTTATAAACATGCTTGCAGATAGGTACTTTGGCACGTAAATGAGAGTAAGGTGTAATTCATTACTAGCTCTTGACCAAGACTACACATGATCACACTCACCGGTTTTGGGCTGATTGATGACTAGACTGGGCTGCATGCCCTCACAACCGATCCCCTCACAACCATTGCCCTCACCCTTCACACAACGACACACAACATTATACATCTCTAAATACATTGGAGAAATCTCATCCTTCTCCTCTCCCAACATGAAACACGCTGAGGCTCAGTGACAGGCACGCGAGACAGGAGAGGGGCCGTGGCAGAAGATGACAGCTCAGGAGTCTGATCCTCACGGGGTTTTCTTTTAGAGGGATGGTCCCGTTCCCAGTGTCTCCTGCTCCCAGCCCCAAGGCAGCGAACAGTCGTGGGCTCTCCCTTATACCCTGATCCCCAGATGCCACAGCAGCCTGTGGAAGGGGGCTGATGGCTGCAAAGCTTTCACAGAGAGGAAAAGAGGCTGTAGGCGTGTGGGGCGGAGGAGGAAGCACATGCCAGGGGTTGCCTCTGCACCTTCTGCTGCAGGGAGGGCGGGCGGCACGTGCCCTTCGCGGTGAAGCAGGTTTGACCCGCTCTCCAGGAAACGCATCTAACCACAGCATTCATGTGTGTGTCTGCAAGAGGACTGCCTCCCTCCCTTTCCCCCCCACCATAAGCCCAGAAATCGGATATTGAGATTTGCTAAGAGCGGGGATGACTTCTGGAAAATAATCGCTGTCCCCTCTCGGTAGCGTGCGTACACATTTCCCGAAAGTGGATGACAGCGGCGGTTACTCGGAAGAGCTCCCCCATGGCCTGCCCTCTGCCAAGCGAGGAGTGACGCGTGGCGTGGGGCCACAGCATGAGGTCAGTGGCATCGGCATGTCCCTGTCCCCACCTCATCACGGCAAGCACAGCTCTTTGGCACATCCTCTTCCCTTGGCTTGCTGCACATGCCTGTGTCACTCACTCTGCTTCCTGAATATTTGGCGTTACCATCCCAAGGAGCTGCAGACCCACCGTTATGGTCCTTCTTCAGAGAGGTCGTGGTCACCACCGTTACGAGGGGCCCCGAGGCAGCTGTAGGCTCTGAGGCAACTCTCAGAATCCGAAGGTGCATGAGATCTTTGGAAGAAAGGGATTCTGTGCATTTTGTCTCCTTCTTTAAGCAGGAAGCAATCCGTAACTGTCTCTAAAGGAAATAGGGCTGTGGGACACTTTATTGAAACATATCTCCATGTGCTCACTATGATACTTGAAGGGATGGAAACGGTTCCCCTCGTTCTTTATTAAAAAAACATGTGAGAGAAGGATTACATTTTTAAAATCCTGCCTTTATGCAATTTTCCAGTAGTACAGAAATTTAAAAGTAGGGTCTGTTGCAATAATATCAATTCAGGGCCATGCATGAGTGAGTACACTGTGACCCATCCCGACGGCACAGCGGTTCTGCCAGGATATTTGGTAAAAAAAAAAATTTAAAAACAAACGCGCAGTTAGAAAGGATTAACATGCAAACTAAACTCTGGAGAGACCACAGTCTCTAAAGCTCTGTGTTGCTATTATTAACCTGATCTGAATAATTACCTTATGCCTAAAAGGACTCCTTAATTGACAGAGGTTTGCAAAATGTAAACAGCTCATTAAAAAAATATATATTTTTTACAGATGTACCATATTGTGCTGGTTTCTGCAAAGTCTTGTGGATGTGCTGACATCGAGTGGTGCTGTGTCTTTCACCTCAGCGTGCGAAAGGGAGCCAGGCTCACTGCACTGCGTATACATCGGGTGACAGTCGTCATCGCAGGAAGGCAAAGGCATAAGGGAGACATAAACACCAGCTGTGGAGGGAACATGGCTATAACCTGGCATGAAAGGTATGGAAAAGCATCGCTACAGCCCCATGCCAAGAAAATCGCCTTGAGCTTTGTGGCCTCAGGGGAATGATGGGGACCATGAAGAGCTCGTGTGCTAAGAAAAACCTGACTCCAAGTGAATCAAAGAGGGTAGGAAGGTATGTTAACTAGCTCTGCAGAAATACCAGGAAGGGAGAAACAATTATGTAGGGTTAGAAAGTGGCTGCGAATAAAATAAGGCTTGCTATTAGAAGGGCTTTAACTTCGAGTATATTTCTGGAACAATGTCCCTGTGGAGAGCGCGCAGGAAAGTCATACATAAATGAAAAACATACAGATGGAAAGCCAAACAGATTTTAAAAAAGCACTTTTTTCCTTCAGTATTTTTTGCTCTGACTGTATAAATCATTTCCTTCTCTTCTTGGGAGCCTTCCTGGGCTGGTGGCTGACACCCTTGCTGCAGTGCCCTGCCTGGGCAACACCAGCATGTTGCTGATCCAGGTTGGATGGGGACCTGGCTTTTCCTGTAACCTGGTTTCATCCATCCTCTTGTCTTATGCCTTGCTGGATGCCCAGCCACTGGTCAGAGAAGCAGATGAAATCCTTCTTTTGGTTTCTTCGCTGGGTCCCCTTTTGCAGGCTGTGTGCAGGCATGCGACTGAGATCCTCAGGCTCTGGAAGAGCTTCCTATCCTTTCCCTCGTGGCACACATAAGGAGAAAAAAATGCCAGAGCCATTAAAATACAGTTTTACAGGGGAAATATAGCACTTGTTCACTTCATTGCAGCCCAATAGGCAGTGGGATTTGACCAGTGTATCTAAGTTGCGAAGACAGAAGAATTTTCCTCACTGCCTTGGCAAATGTATCATGGGGATATAAACACATCACGCCATAAAATTCTTCCCTGAAGTCATCATCAAGCTCATACCTGTGCTTCAGTATGATACAAAAGAATGGTCATGGGGGTTCACCTCTACGCATTTAGTATTACACTAAAGGGCCCCGGAAGGAGAGGAATATTCTCATCATGGTGCAAAGTGACACTGTTGCACCACCAAAAGAGTATTTTTAAGGTGCTCGTGTGTTGACCCTGAAGCCGGGCTTTGCCCTTGGAGGTTTTGTTGTCTCACGAAGAGCTGGACTTTAAACGTCAACATTTCCCATGTTGCCACTTGCCAGCGGCGCTGCAGGAAGGCAGGCAAGCGGCCGTAAGTCTCAGACAAGGCAATGGCAAGGGGCTTGGGGACGCTCTTGGGTCTCCTCTCTGTCCTCCCTTTCCTGCAGACAGAGCAGACAGGTATGGCCTTTGCTTTGTTGCAGCTTTGGTTTTGCTTTGCGCTACCACTCTCCTAAAACAAGTGAGTAACCGTGTGCCTTCTATCATGCTCAGTTTTTGCAGAACAGGGCAGCCTCACTGAAAAACATCTGTTCCTTATTTTTTTATTACATTTCTCTTTTTTTTTTTTCATGTCCCTAAGTAAAAAATACAGTAGATTATGGAGCAATAACGTTTTGAAATGCCATGATCTACCTGAGGATGATATTTTGTCTATACTTACCATTCCCAAAAAGTGCCCCAGATACTAAATGTATATATATTGTTTCATATTTCTAGTTACTGCTGAAATAAAGAGTCTTATTAAAGAGGCTGAGAAGCGTTTTGTAGTTTGCAGAAGTACACATTTCTGTGTTAATCTTCCATGATTTGTCAAAAATAACGAGGATGTGAGCAAGGAAGAGAGAAAAAAGAAAGTGACCACTTAAGAAAGTCAAAATGGTCCTACCAAGAAAAGTGCACTGAAAAGTGTATAGTGATAACATGGATATCCCGCACAACACTGAAATTATATGTGGTTTCAGAATGCATTTTCTGTTACTACTATCGTGGTTTCTATTTGTAGTATTGCCAATTAATACAACCTTTGTGCCCAGGAGTTCTGGGATCCCAGAACTCTATGCTGCATGCTGTATGAAATAAAAATAATAATAATAAAGAAACAGTCCCTGCCCCATTAGGTTTTCATACTAAGTATAGGAGAAGTGACAAATACAGACTGATACAGAGATCTGCATAAGGGTTAATGCCATAGACAGCTCAGCAGGAGCCATCCTGCTGTCAGGCAATATTTGTTGTGGGCATCATTGCAGACAGGAATTTTAGGAGCTCATTTGTCTCTTTTCTTTGATTTTTCCTCTATAAAGATTATGATGCCCCTTCCCCCCATAAGGCATGGTATATGATAAAGCACTCGTAGCTTTTGTGGGCATTGCTGAGAGGTACTTTTTCCACAAGGAAAATAAATAAAAGTACCTTTTACTGAGATATGCCATGTTCCTCAGCAGAAAATCCCCATGAAATTAGGCTGAAAATTGCCAGTTTTATCATAAATGTATAGTGACAATTTTCACTTCTACTAAAGATTCTGAGAGTCCCCTGGAGCCTCTGCCTTTCCAGTAGCATTTCTCCTTCCCTTGGTCATGTCCAAACAAATGTCTTACTGTGATCAGAGAGTCACAAGAGTTTGGGCTAAGAAATTAGAGCTCTTTCAGTATATATATATTTAACACTCCTGCAACACTGAATTAGCCAAAGGATTTCTATTCATGATCACTATGTCTGCTTGCTAAAATCTTTTATTTAAAAAAGTGGAAGTAGATGGGGAAATTATTGTAAGTATTTTTATAATACCATTTTGTCATGCAATATTTCAGTGTTTATATCCGGTGACGATGCAAACAAAGTTATCAAGAGACACAGGAGAGCCAATTCCCTGCTTTTGGAGGAGGTCCTTCAGGGCAGCTTGGAAAGAGAGTGCCTGGAGGAAAGATGCACACATGAAGAAGCAAGAGAAGTGTTTGAAAATGATGATATGCTTGTAAGTACAACGGCCCCTCTGAAATGCCCGGCCAGATGCTGGACTCTTAGTGAGAATCTGCCAGAGATTGTTTTTGCAAGGAAAGTTGAGAGCTAGAGGGAAGTGGTGGGGGGAGTGGAGGGAAGAGTTCATGACCAGTGTAAGTCACCGCAGCTTACTCAGTGCTATCATCAACTCTGCCACCAGCAAAGTGGGACAAGCAAGTTCTGGGGGACAAGCAACAGCGTAAAAGGATGAAGGAGAAGAAGCCCTGAGCTGTGAGTGGGGATGCCCATCACTGGCCACGTCCTGCCACATCTGTTTTATATTTTTATAGCGCCTGCCCTTCTGGCAATTCACCCCAAAATGTACCATCACACGCACGCACGCACCACATCCACACACACGCACATGGGAATGCTTTCCTAAGCATTCATTGTTTTATACGGTGATGTGGTCAAAAAGTATTGTGATCTATTCCCAGGACACTGACAAACGCCCTTCAGCTTCCTATTGTGAGGGGGCCAAGCGATGCTGGGGTCACTTCCCAGGCCAGACAGATCATTGCTGGCCAGGGTTTCCAGGAAACCATATTGCTAAGGGGTTTGGCTGTTCCTCTCTTGCCTACAAAGTGTGTTTTTTTTTTTTTTTTTTAACAACTGCTCAGCAAACAATAAAATGAGCAGGAATCGAAATCCCTCCCACTGTGTAGCTGTGCAAATGTTAGACTGTAGTATGCACCCTCTGACATAAAGTTTTTGTTTTACCAAAATATTTGTGGAAGAATATGTTATTTGATAATTGAAATATGTTTTCTCTCTTTTTTATTTTTTTTTTTTTCTAGAAAATGTTTTGGGATGCCTATTACGGTAAGCCAGCCCTCTTGATTTCTCCTTCTTAATGGTGTCAAGCTGTGAGCATCATGACTGGGTCCGATGCAAGCCTAGTGCTTAAATCTGAGTGATTAAATCTGAGGTGCTAAAAGCTCCTGGGCAGCCCATGTGCTCCTGGTAGATACCACTGGGTCATGTCTTGACAGCCCCCAAGGCAACAGATCAACCTATAAAGAAAAGTGAAGGCCTGAGGTAACTGGATGCCTCCTGAGCACTGAGTCTGGGCAAGAGTTTATGGCTACTGTGCCTTCTCTTGTCTGAATGCTGCATCCTGAATGCTTCTCTTTCTGTTCTTAAACTTATTCTTTTAATAATTTGTAACCATTTTTGATAGTGGGTAAGTGGTAAAAACAGCATTTAGCAATAATTTTCTACAGAAGCTATTAAAACGCTGAGTCTAGACTACTGTCCCATAAGAAAATCCCTTCTATGATTTAAATATTATGAAAAATCATATAAACCGTCTGGCTGTTGTTATGTATTTCATTGCATCTGTGAAGGTGGGATTATTTTCTTCTAATTTCGGTTGTCAGATGTTTGTGCTAAGATAGTCATACAGGCTTCCCCTCTTGCTTAACATGAAGGTGACCAGCTGAGACAGATCATCCCACCAAGCTTAGCCACAGTGAGGATGCAGTGTTTTCTACCAGTGCCTAGCTCTCTCTTAACATGTATTTTAAGCCATTTATAATCAGAACTCTAAAACCTCCCAAAAGAGTAAATCAACACTGAAAACCGAAATGATATAATGAAAAAAAAAAATTCTCTAGAGATGGGCCTGAACTTAAGGAAAATCCCAGTTCAAAAGGGATGTGGAGCTGCTGGAGAGAGTCCAACGCAGGGCTACAAGGATGATCCGAGGCCTGGAACATCTGCCCTATGAGGAAAGGCTGAGAGAGCTGGGCCTGTTCAGCCTGGAGAAGAGAAGGCTGAGAGGAGATCTGAGCAGTGTCTAT
>VZSV01000217.1:758189-771429 GCA_013398735.1 Nothocercus julius | reverse complement strand
GTGTGCAGGGGGGTTGGACTAGATGATCTCTAGAGGTCCCTTCCAACCTTAAGCATTCTATGATTCTATGAAAACTAACGAGAACTTCACGTGATGCCTTTGGTCCTTTTTTAAAAATTTCTTTCAGTGAAATTTGTGAACTGAAAAAAACCTTTAAAAATTTGAGAATAATTACTATCTTGCAGCAGTGGACAGGGACCATTAATGACATGAGGAAATCTCTATCGGACTTTCAATTAGATTATATCTGTTCCACAATAGAACTCTCACCTGAGACTGTTTCAGGCTCTCTCCACCTGGTTTTTCTTTAAACCTGGTATAGGTTTAAAGAAAAAACATATTTCATATATAGGGTATATGTGTGTGTACATGTATGGATATATATGTGCATACATGTGTGTACACATACACACATGCATATACTTACATAGAAAGCATAAAAAAAATCTAAAGTACATCTCCCCTCAGAAAAATTACTTCAATAGGGCTATAGTCATAGGGCTCTATATAACTTTTAGATAAATCAAAGAGTATTTGCTTTGTATTTGCCTTACTATTTCAAGAAAGCTTTCTAGTTTTGAAACCCTTTGGTCCAAACCTACACAGCCTAACAGACAAGCCACGGAGATGTTTGCCTAACATCCTTACTGAAACTTCTAATGGCAGAGACTGCAGCCCCCCAAAGGAGCTGGAAAAGTTCCTGTCTATCCTTGCTGCTAGAAACAGATTTGTTTATGCTTAGCTATGGCTTCCCTATTCTAATTAAAACCCGTGATGGCCCGTCCTCTTTCCACTGAAAATCAGGGTGCACTTCCTTCTTTATGCTATTCTTTCAAATGTTTTGAAGAACATTGTCATTTGTCTGCCCAATTCTCTTCCTCCTGACTAAATAAACACATTTTTTTTCATCCTGTTTTCCAAAGCCACATTTTTCTAGACCTCTGATCACACCTGTTTTCTTCCACCCATATTCCAGGATTCACAGCGTAAACCTGTGCTGCAAATACAAAATGGCTGGAGAGAAAGGTTGAGCATCAGCACTGCCTACTTGCTGGCTCACCTTTTGGCTTGACTTTGTGCTGCTCCAAGTCGCTCTCTTCAAGGCAAAGCTGACATAGCACATAGCATACGTATCTTTTTTTCCGGTCTTAGGGTATCTCACCTGATCCCAGAAATTCCCAACTCTTCCTTACTTGTGTTTCAGCATGTATTTCAGAGACTTGAAACCACCTAACTTGCCTGAGGCTGTGGCCTCCATCCTTTCCTAGCTCCAGCTGCGCAGCTGCTGCTGCTGGAACTTTTCATGCCTCAGAGCTGCCTCCGCAGCTGCACCGATGGGCTGCTCCATCGCAGCCCAGACCTCTCCTGGTGACACACACTGTGCCTCACTGCAGCCGTGCTGGAGGTGGAAACTGCTTCAAGCCAGTATTTTAGCACGGCTAAAGCTAAAAAATTCACATGCATTAGCCCAAGCTGATTTTGTTTTCCAGTATCAGATAGTTTTCATCTTTCTGTCCCTGATGCTAGTTATGGTAACCCTCTGACTGGAGTTAACCTTTCGGACGATGACTTAAAATTTTGGAAAGGTTGGAGTTCATGTTCCAGGCTAGGCTTTTCTGGCTTGCTTCTAGACAGCTAGTGCCACGATAAGCCACTGTTATTTGGAGAACATTTCCAAACTACTCTGGAGCCTTTCCAGTCGCCAGCTTAAAGGGAACCTTGCAGCTCTGCCTGTATTTCATCTGCACTAGGAAGCCCTCTGGCTTGCAACTTCATATTATTTGCACAGATGTATAAAAGACAGATCTCCTCCTAGAGTGTTGTGATTCACTGTGTTCACTAGATAATTTTGGTGCCAAGTTTTTGCCTAGTACATTTAAATCTACCATGTGACACTTGAAATACTGATCTCATATTATATTCTTACAGAGTAAATGCATGAAGTGCAAGGCAGAACTAGACCCTAGCTTAGCATTTACAAGACATCCTTGAAGCTGGGCTGAAAACGGTTCTTTGAACTTTTGGCATGTGCCATCAAAGCCATTTGCTTGACAGGAAAAATCCATAGGAGGGCTGGGTTGTTTTTTATTTATTTGAAATACTGAAGAATTCAAGATCTGGTAATTACATTTATTTAGCAAAATGTATATTCAAAATATCAAGATAACTGAGGAGAGGGACAGCTGAACAAAAATGTAATGTCACTCAGGACTTTTCTGACAGAAAATCTAGGTCTCAGCTACATTTTTCTCCTTCAGGGAATGATTGTTTTCTTTGAAAAATGAGGACCTTCTTGTTGGAAACCAGCTCCCAGAACCCTCCCCTTTGCAGACACGCTTGGAAGAGGGGCTGTCTGCAGTGGGTTGCTCCATGTCCCAGCGCTCCTGAACGGGCCAGGCTCCAGACTGCATTGCACAGAGCTGAAAATAGTCATTGCTAGACTAAAAGCTAATTTCTGTGACTATATTTTGCTTGTTCTCTTCTGGGAACTAATATAATCTGATACAATGACCATCTCAAATTCTGATTGCAACAAGTTGGGTGGTTAAGGCAGGAAGAGAAAGGGCCTGCTCATGTCCTATGTGTTCCAGGAGTGGCACAGCCTCCTTCAGAACCACCTCCGGCACTTTCCCGCTTCCCTGCTAAGCGTTGCCAGGGCATATGTGAAAGCAGGTACTTGGGCAAAAACTGCTCATGAGGCAAAATTCAGTGAGATGTAACATTTCCTTCCCAACTGTTTTTTTTTTTTTCTGTTTTGGCAACACTTTTCCAACTTTTTGTTTTTCATGTCAGGAAGAGCACTGTGTAATTCATGTACGTTCAGGTCACTGCTGGCAGTAACTCGCCCCTCTCCTGTGGCATTTCCCTAGACGGCAAGAGGTGCTCTTCAAACCCGTGCCAGCACAACGGTGTGTGCAAGGACAACATCCGCAGTTACACGTGTACCTGTGTGGATGGTTACGAAGGGGAGAACTGCGCTTTCGGTAAGGCAGCTCCTCCTCCTCCTGCGCAACACCGATCTCCTCCTCTTGCAGGGGACACGCTGGAAACCATGCTCATCTAGTAAAACCAACTAGTAGTTTTAGGATGAAATATGCAGTTCTTGGCAGAGCGGAGGTGAGGTATGCTACTCATCTTGAATGCCCTTCAGCAAGTCTGCCATGATTTTACAGTATTTTGAGGTTGCCTTGACTTTGTCCATTCACCCTCTCTCTTTTCAGGACATAGAAAGTAAGGTCACTATTGTGGTTCAGTTCTGAACGCCACCAGAGAACAAGACTGCTGCTTGTCCTCAAAGACGGGTCGAGCTGCGATAGCTACCTCCATCCTGTGGCCCTGGGACACTAAATTGCATAAAGACCCCAAACTCCCCTCCTGATAGGGCTTCCTAGTTGTGTAGCTGCCTCCAATATTACATAGACCTTCAAAACAATCTCTCAAGATAGAGGAGCACAAGGATGTGCTAAATCATGAAAGATATTAGTCTAAGGATAGTAGAATCATATCAGATTGCATTCTAATTCACAGTCTGAATTAAAAATATTTTTATTGGGTAGTTACTGCTCAAACTACTACTTATAATCCTTTGCCCATAAAAAAGGTAAGAACTTTTGTCTTGCTTCTCTGGTACTTTTTGAGCTTGTATCTTCCTACTATCTTAACTATGCTGAAGTATCTTGTAACACTTACATACGCTAAACCACAATTCATAAGCTTACCTCATTCTATGTGTAATGGTTATCACATACTATTTCTTGTATGATCTATTACTAACTACTATGCTTAGACCTATTAGAAGTGTTAGAACTAAATGACAGAGTTACAGATTAAATAAATAAAGGTTCTCTACAACCCTTTAAGGCAGAGGATGCGAAATACCCACCCCAAAGCTGCAGCCCTCTTTTTTTTCTTTAGTCACCCTTTGTGCTGGAGTTAAAAATTCCCTTTCGTTCTTATTCTGCTCAGAAAACATACACCAAATATTGCCAGAGAAAGAAAAGAGTAAAATAACAAACCATTTTGAGTGAAAGCATGAAACAAAATAGACACATTCTGGCACTTAGAACACACTGAGCCAACTCCTAGGCTTTTGCATCTGCCAGGTTGTGCTTTCCAGCTCTTACATCAGTATTTCTGCCTGCCTGGAGCTCCCTGGGGTGGGGGACGCCCTATGAGCTGCTCTATGACAGCGTCATCATCTGCACGGGGTGCGACGGGCCCGCGCAGAGCAGCTCCTTGGGGAGCACTGAAAGCGACACCCTTGGACTGCAGACAGTCTGGTCTAGGGAAAAATTGCAAAGCCACAGCTCTCTCCCATTTCTGCCTGACAAGAGAAGAAACAAGGTGGTGGGCAGCATTACCACAAGCTAAAGAGCCCCAAACCACCCCTTAACAGGGTGAGCAAGCCTTAGACACTCAGCAAAGAGGACTCCAGCTATGCAGGAGAACTGCAGCTGGACTATTGCTGATGCTTTGCCTCTGCTTGTTCTGTTCAGCTAAAAATGAATGTCGACACGAAGCAAAAGAAGGATGTCACCATTTCTGCTACCCAGGAACGACGTCCTACCGCTGCTCCTGTGCCGATGGCTACAAGCTCGGCAAGGATAAGAAGAAGTGCATTGCGTTAGGTAGGTGGGGGCACGAAAGTGCAGAGAGCACCCATGCAGTGCATGGGTGAGTGGGGAATAAAATGGAAAATCAGATGCAATTGAGTCTGCTGAGAGACTCAAGTTACAAAAACCTCATTGATCTTCTAGAGTAGGCAGAAAAAGGTGGAAACTAAGGGCCACCAGCAAGTGGCGAAATACCTGGGCAGTAGTGAAAAGTAATATTTGATCTGAATATCTAAAAGTGGGTCTGCAGAGAGCACTCGCATCATCTTATGAGGCCAGGGCAGGTTTTGCATCCTACTTCCACTTTCAACAAGGAGTAATTCCAGGGAAGACTCACTGTCTTGTTTGGGAATGAAACCTCATTCCCAGTTGATTCAGATAAACGAAGGGCACCATTTGCTGCTCTGTTAATTAAAGTGATAGCCCTTTTAATTTTTTCCAGATTTATACAAAGCCCTTTTGCAAAATAGGTCTGCTGTAAAGATATGGTAGCATACTTAGGCCCTGTATTAGCAAAATGGGGGCAGCACAACATGAGAGAAGCTGCAGTGCAGCATTTCCAGTGAAGGACCTGTGTCTGCACTAAATGTGCATTTCAGGTGGGTTATACTTCAGACTACCTCTAGTTTGCTCCTGTGGACTAAATCCCCATTAGGTGTCACAGTGCATTCAGGGTTGTCCAGGAGAAGGAACAGGGTTTTGAAGGGGATCTCTTAGTTACTTCCCCTGATCACTCTATTCACCTTGTAGCATGGTATGGGGTCACAAAAACCTGATTCTTTTCAGCTAAAGCTAAGCCAGAAGATGTGTACAGACACAGCGAAATCTGGTCACACCGAGCCTAACACCCTGCCCCAAACCAGGCAGCACCATCACTAACCCGCTAACAGGAGCCAAGCAAACTCTTCTGGTTTTCAGCAGCCAAAAAAGTAGTGCTTCCTCTCTTTCCCGGGGCAAAAATGTAATCCTAGAGCCAGTGTGGAAGCAATAAGATACTTGCAGACAGCAATTGTCTCAAAATGATACAGCATGAATTTTTACTTTTTTATTCTTTTGCTAGATCAGTGTGCATGTGGCACAATTCAAGACACTAATAATCTAATAAGTGAAACCAGGAGGAAACGTGACAAAGGATTTCCTTGGCAGGTATTTTTGGCAGTTCATGAAACCT
The DNA here is from genome assembly GCA_013398735.1 of Nothocercus julius. Classification (NCBI taxonomy): domain Eukaryota; kingdom Metazoa; phylum Chordata; class Aves; order Tinamiformes; family Tinamidae; genus Nothocercus; species Nothocercus julius. Next base: position 765,645 of record VZSV01000217.1, on the reverse strand, counting down.
ATCAGTCAACCTGATGTGACCAGAGCTGTTCACTGTCTTTTTCTCCCTCTCTTTTTTCCCCCCCTCTTTTCTCCTTGGAGGTGCTGTTGCTCAATTCAGAAGGGAAGGGCTTCTGTGGAGGAGTGCTACTGAGAAGTAACTTTGTATTGACAACAGCAGAGTGTGCCCTACCGCACAGCAATTTTGAAATCAGAATTGGTGCTGGTATGAGACCAAACCTTTTTTTTTTTTTTTTCCCCCCCCTCTGAGTACATTTAAGTAACTGGAATTGAATTTGAAAAGTAGCCTATTAAAAATTCTTTTTCATAAAAAAATTATTTAAAAAAAAAAAAAAAAAAGCTTCTTGTCTAAGCATCTCAGTTGAGTATCTTCAATGAGAAGTAGAGATACCTTCAACAACCCAAGAAGAGAGACAACACCTCTAGAGGTCTACTCAGAACTCCAATGGGCCAATGCTGTAACGGGTGGCCTAGAGATAGGCAAAAGCAGGCAAACAGAGAGGTGTGCCCTTTTCCAAGGAGAAAATGATATTGCTTCACATGAAAATTCACTGCCACCCTGGGCTATTTGTACTTCCACTCTGAACTTATGCGTGCTTCCTGATTTACTCTAGTTTGTTGTTTCAACACCAAAAACAACAAACAAAATAACCCCCCGCCCCCTCCCCCCCAAAAAAATTGTCAGTTGGACACATTTCCCAGAATAAATAAGCAGTTGCCACTGCTGCGTGCAGTTTTCAAGATCTCTGTTCACTGCTGTCAGGAATAAGGTAGCATGTTATTGCTTCACAGGGCATAACAGGACAAACGGAACTGAGGAAAGAGCGCGAGTTAGTGAGATCCACATCCACATGCGCTACGACCAAGAGACTGGCGAGAATAACGTCGCGTTACTCCAACTCCAAGCGCACATCAAGTGCGACACACACCAGCGGCCCGTGTGCATCCCCGAAAGGGACTTTGCGGAACACGTCTTGATCCCCAAAATGGTTGGTACGGTCAGCGGCTGGAAAAGGGGCGGTGACGCAGGCGAAGAGCTGCAGGTTTCCTACCTTCCTGCTGAGGACTGCCAGCGGACACTCAACATCAGCCTCACAAACCGGCAGTTCTGCGGGCGCCACCGCGAGGCCGCAGGCGAGCGACTGGCTGGAGGCGGCTTCGTTGCCGCCGAGTACAAGGGCACTTGGTTTCTCACAGGTATCCTGGGATCTTGGCCGCTAGAAACAGCCAGTGACTGGGAGACGTTTCTCTTCACCAACACTGCAAGGTATATGATATGGTTTAAACAAAAAATGAAGTAAGACACAAACGCAACCAGCTCTCCAACACCAAACTCCTCCTGATGGCTGCAAGGAGCACCTGGATGTTGCGTGTAGATCAGTTTGACTCTCAGTCACAACCTACAGCAATGGAAACTGCAATAATACTGTAAATATTTTACTCCACCTCATAGAAAGAAGCCCAAGATTCTCTATCCTTCCTCTGTTGACACACAGTACTGTGAAAAAACATTATGTGGTAAAACTATTTACTTTAATACAAAACCAACTAAACTCTTAGTTTCTTATTACCGTTCATGTTTAAATTCAAGAAGCTTTGAAAGTTTTATGGATTTTTAAATGTTTCTAAAAGGAAGTTATTTTAATCCCTAAAGTCTGCTTCAACATATCCATAGTCTTATTTCAGCACCTGCACAAACAATACTTATTAAAGTCAGGGGAACTCCAAGCCTCTAAACACATACATCAATGCAGGACTTAACCTTATATCACTGTATGTTCCCTTAGAAATCATGACCACTTCAGTGTTTGGTAAAATAGGAAGGAATTAAGACAAATAAAACCAGACTCCCATAAAGGCGAAAAACAAAACAAAACAAAACAAAAAAACAATTGCTTTATTTTGTTCAAAGCAAACAAACAAGATACCATCGTCACAGGCAAAGTTATGTGGTAAAAAACAGCAAAAAAAATAAACAAAAAACCATGCAACCAAACAACAAACTAAACCCACTCCCCCAACCCCCACAAAACCTAAAGTAATGGAGCTAGTAGAGGAGAAACTTAAAATCATGGACCCAGTGGCAGTCTTTTCTCCAGAAAGAGAATAAGTGGTGCAGAGATAAATTACCTAGCTATGCCATTTTTCATCATGATGAAAATTAAACAAAATGCTTCAGGAATTACAAAAGAGAAAAAGCAGCCATTTCTGAGCACCACTAGATAAACATCCAACATTTATTTAAACTTATAGGTTTCACTGACACAGTAAAGCTCTTGGTGCCAAGCACAAACTCTCCAGTTTTTAGAGAGGGCCTGAAGAGAGTATTCAATATCAGCAAGTCATCAATACCATTATTGAAAAATAAAAAAATAAAGAAAAAACATTATTTCCACCCTGAAGAATGGATTAGTATCATTAGTATCAGAGGATGACACTTCTCTTTTCAGATAGATAAATGCAAAAACAATAATATGAAGTACTTTATAGAAAGCTTTTAAGTACTTTAGAAGCAATTTGGAATGCTCTGCTTTCATTTCGTGGTGAGATAGTTCAAATGCTCTAGAAAGCCCATGGAAGCCATGGTTAAAAAGTGAGTGTTTCATTCCAATGCACTTTTTTACGTTGGCAGCCTTGGCCATTCTGGGAAAGGAGCCACAAACAGTTCCTGGTATTCCAGTACTGGACACGAACCAGGTCAATTACAGTGTCCTGCGGGTGGTTCGGAGCAGCTGGGAAGCACTTGCCTGGAGAAGACGCAATGCTCAACACACCGTTGACAGTGGAGGGAAGGGGTTTTGCTTACTGACCACAAGCTTTTGATGCTGATGAGATATATACCCTTTAATATGACCCTGGGAGGATTAAAACAGACTGTGTTAATAAGGGAAGCTAGCAACACGGCTTCTGTATTTCAGCTGTCTTCAGACTAGATCAGAGCTATGGGTGTACACTCCATCACCACTGCACTGCTGCACTTGTTTTCTATGTCCATACAAACAAAACAGTGTATACAAGTCAGTCTGCTCACACGACAGGCACAAAGTTGGAACCTTAAAAATAAACGTGAACTAGTATTTCTGTTAGACTGAGAGCCTGTTGCCAGGGTCCCCTTCTGGTCAGTTTACCTCTCCCCAAAGGGGCAAAACTCAAAAGTGTTTAAGTTTATTCTTGCTCACTTTAGAACTACAGTTTAAATTAACTGTTACTCCAAATCTAATAAACTAAATTACAGATTTCTTTGTCCCACCCTCTGTTATTTTAAGAGCATACCACAATGCTTCAGAAATCTGGTTCCTGAGAAAGAGGCAGCAACTAGAGAAATTCCCCATGGCAAATGAGAAACATTTGCACTTGGGGCTCAAATGAATAATAAGCTATCAAACACAAACACCTTAGATTTAGCTACATGAATATAATATAGTTCTGTAATAAGCTTCCATTCTCTATAATCATTTTTACCGTCCACAGTTTGGAAGAAACAAAAAGCAAGGAGGAGAGTACGTACCATATATATAAGGTTAGCTAAAATGCACTGAACTTCATCAATATCAACATCATCCACTTGCATGAACTTCAGGGCAAACAGAAAGGCATCCAGAGATAGCTGATGGGTTTTGAGTAGTAAGTATCTGGAGAAAAAGAGAGAAAAAAAAAAAAAAAAAAAATTGAAAAATTTTAGTTCTTAGTAAAAGGGCCTCTCTACAGTAAATTCAGTTTGAGTGGAAATCTGACCTGTTGGAGAAAACCAAGGAACATACATACTTCTACTGCAGTCCTAGGTAAAACCATGATAAATCTGCCTTTGCAAAAATATAGCTTGTTATGCTCACACTTTCTTGAAGAGATTTCTGTAGGTGATGATTTTCAGCTTTTCCAGAATAAGAAAAATTCCACATCGAATGAAGAAGGTCTCATGCTTTGTCAGGGCTTCATTCAACAGAAGAAGGTTGCCTTCACTATATGGATGGAAGAAATAAAAACATGAGAAGGTCTGATCCTTCTGAGGAAAGAAAAAAAGCCTGACTTGGTAGGAATATTTCCCTCCCCCCCCCCCAAGTCATCCCAAATAAATATTTTTATGTAACATTTTTTGAACTAACAAATATGATACAATAAAAATAAAATCCCCATACCTCACAGCCTTTGTTACTTCAGCAAACTGCATAAGGTCATACTTTTTTAAGAGCTGAATTGTTGGCATATGGCCCTGAAAAATAAATGGTTTCCAAGTTTTCCAGAGTGAAGTCAAATGTATTTTAAGTAAAAACTAAAAAACAATTGTTGGAGAAACAGAGAAATGTTCAACTACATTTCTTCTGCTCTAGAACAAGAGGTGAATAAAAGTAATTGTAAGACATCACCCCCAACAAACATCCTGTAACACAGCAACCACTGGTATACCATGATTCAGGGAGTCTCTTAGCATTTCTAGCTATTGGGGAACACTTTTCAAATCTGTAAATCAAGGTCCTGTGACACAAGGCCTAGCCTGTTGCAAACTGTATACTATGATTGTATGATCTAATCAGCAAACTCCCAGGCACTACTAATCACACAGGCAGCACAATTAAGTGCTAGCTCTGTCTGTACCAACTTTTTTTTCAACATTGGCTCCATATGGATGTACAAATGTCTTTTCTTACAGGAAAAAAGAAAATTTAAATTTAAAGAAAAATAAAAAATTCTCAGTCTTGGATCAGGTAAGACTTTGAATCTTGTGTACTATCAAAAAGAAATTTATTTTTTACCCCCCTCCCATGTACAGCAGAGCTCATATTGCACATTTGACTCAGTCAGACATTATATTTAGTTACCATCATCCTGTGTTGTGGGTAACCCCCTTTCTTGGTTGCAGGATTATCTGAGAGCAGAACTCAGCAGCTCAGCTGCATGTTTAGTGAGAGTTGCTAGGCATAAAACAAAAGAAAAACCAAAAAAAAAAACCCACAAAAATCACCAGCAGCAAGAACACCCAAGCTACTTTAATATGTTCATGGTATGTTTGGAGACTGGTTTAAAAAGGAAATGTGAAAACAGTGACCTTCACCTGGCTTCTTGAGGGCCTCCTGTACACTAGAACTGCTCCACAAGAGCCCTGGGGTCTCTTAAACACCCACCTTGAGGCACCCAGTGAAAGGGGGCAACTGATCTGAAAACAACTAGTAAAAAAGACAACAAGCAAAAATGAAACACAGAATCTAATCATCACTACACTTTCCCTTTCCCCGCAAGAGGTTTCGGTCATCAAAAGGCAGCTGCAGAGTAATAACCAGCCTGACACTGCAACGGGCTGAATAGGGACCACAGAAGGGAAAAGGGAGAACGGTCATGAACAGGCTGGGACAAAAGTGGAAGATGGGAATTCTCACAGCGGATGATAAAAACATTAACCATGTGAGCAGAACCACCTTTGTAATAGGGGCAGGAATAGAAAACACTCTAAAATTTTGTTCTTGTCCCCTCAGTTACACTGAATAAAACTTGTATAATCACAGTAACTCAGGGAACACAAAAGCTCTCAGCACAGTGAATGGAGAAGGACAGGAATAAGAAGCAGATATGCACTTAATTCCATACATAAAATTAAAAAACATCTAGATCTGTTAGAGAGTCTTCACCTGCACATCCTACCTACCCGCATCAGGTGTCAGGGATATCTGTCCTAGTGAATCCACATACTTTCCTGGCCCATCTGAGCACAGCTGACCACAAAGTAGGCACTCTACAACATTAGCTACACAGCTGAGCTGTTCTAACTTTAAATTGTTTGAAGAAGAATTTGTTTCTATTACATAGGTAACTTCAAGTTCTACTTTTTTTGAGAGAGGCCAGAGACAGATGGAGGTAATACTGAGGGTTTCCCCCCCATTTCCTACATTTATATACATAAATGACAAGGCAACATATTCTACGGTCTACAGTTGTACAAATGATGACTTATGTGGGTCAGGTACAGACAGCTCTGAAAATCAATTTGGGAAAAACAAAACTATGCTGATACTCAGTATGGCTCACCTCCCCCCTCCCAGATTGATTTAGAAGAGTAAGATCTACTCACCAATAGCATTTTTACAGGCAGCAGGTAGATCAAAATCATTCTCTTGTTTTTCTGGCTTGAGCGGTGACAGTGCTCAAAGGCAAATGACAGATACTCTTCAGCTGCAGACACAAATAAAAATACTAAGTAACAAGAGTCAACAGCAAAACTGATTAAAACTACAAGGTGCTTAACTCTGTGCTTAATGTCTATCTCTAGTCTGAGCCCATGACACTTTAAATGATGCAAAGAATCAAATCAATCAAAAATATTCAAGAAAATACACATAAAAAATGCAACCCTCCTTCAGAAAGGGAAAGAAAAAATGTCAATATCTAGATGTCAGAGGTAACAATTACAAATGAAATTGAAACTACCAGCCTTAAGTCAGAAATATCACTGTGGTGCTACTAGAGGAGAGGAGGAATCTCATAAAGCTCTGATGAAACACCTTCCAAATGCACAGATCAGGTTCTTCAGGGGATGTGAGCAGCATGTGACTAATGCACACACCTGCACATCTACTGATAATGCAGAAATGTGCCAGCATGTACAGCTTGGGACTGTGAAAAGTCTTTTATCACTTTTCACTGAAGCAAAGATGACAAGGCTGACAGGCAACAGAAACTGCTTAGGGAACAAAACCAACTTCAGAACTTTTTCCTTTAAACTAATGGCTTATTTGGGCAGTGGCTCTAATTACACAATATAGTTTGCTGAAGGTTTCCTACCTGGCATACAGCAACTTCAAGAGGAAAAGAAAGCTGTAAAGCCTCCTTTGTAAGACCCTTTACAAACATATCCTGCTGCTGCTCACCCAGAAGATATCTATTTTATCACACATACACTCAGTGTATTAGGAAGACTATAGAGCAATTTATAGATACCAACATTTAGAAACTGGGCTTATATTACAATCAGAACTGTCACGTAGATCATTCACCTCAGATCTGACTCAGCCTCTGGGCCCCTGGATCATTCAGCGTAACTTTGTTTTGGTCAGTTAAAACAAAACAAAACACAAAACAAAACAACAACAAAAAAAACCCCACACAACTGCACCTTCTGCAGAGGTTGATTCAAACAAAGGACATCAAGCACACTTCACATCCAGGAGTGAGAGTTCAAATCTTCCTAGGGACACACAGTACCTTGCTTAAAGTCACTGTCAAACATCGCTTTGCGTCCAACGTAGTATCTGTACGTTACTCTCTGCGCCATACTGTACTCATCCTTCAGATTGGAGCTGTCAATTGCTCTAATTAAGGGCTTACAGAGATGGAGCTTGTTGATCTGTTAAAAAAGTTAACTGCATTTTACTTGAAGTGTAAATCATAAAAAGGGGTGAATTTGACTTAGCCTATCATATATATTTTATATACATATATACATATATATATATATATATAAAAATAAA
>VZSV01000217.1:705136-749976 GCA_013398735.1 Nothocercus julius | reverse complement strand
CGTGGTGGCGGAGGGCGCCGGGCCCGGGCAGGGGGTGGGCGCGGAGCCCGTAAACGTTTCTGGAGGCGTCAGCGCCGCAACCAGGGCGCCCCGCGGGAGGCCCGGCGTGTCCGTGGGCGCAGACAGGCGCGGCGAGGGCTCCCAGGAAGAGAGGGCAGAAGCCATGGTAGTGGTACGGCTCGTTAGTCAGAGCAACATAAGAGTTATCTTACAGAAAGTATAAAAATAAAACCCAAACAGACAAACGCCAGCAGCGCAGGCGTCTGGCTCGAGTGCTTGTTTTGCTCCGACGCTTGGGGTGGGTGCAGCAGCATCGCCAGCAGCGGGGCCCGCTGCCCTTCGTGCTGGGTCCATGGAGCCCTCGCGTGTGCCAGGGCTCGGCCAGCTTGTGGCTACTGCTGCAGACTTAAGTGAGGGAGCAAAACATTGCTGTGTGGAATTGAATAAAGCACGTGAGAAACAGGATTGCTACCTTTGTCCATTCCTTGGTTCAGTAGACTTTGCTTGATTTTTTTATTTTATTTTTTTTTTTTTTTAACCTTTCTCTCACACAGAAAGACCCAAATTACCAGATAATTATACTCAGGACACATGGCAGAAACTTCAGGAAGCAGTGGGAGCAATACAGAGTAGCATTTCTATTAAGTACAACCTTGAAGAGCTCTACCAGGTAAGATGCATAAGGTTTTCTCAAGTTTATTGTAACAGGCAGGAAATAACTACTTTAAGACTCACAGTTTTAGTACAGTGTGTCTCGATTTGCTAAAAGTGGGTTGTATGTTCCAAACAGCTTCCTTGGTGTTCTGTTTTTAGGCTGCTTGCACTTGTCTGTCATGTCCCGGGAGAACTAGCAGGGTCTGAGCTCATGTAAAAGCAAGTTGTGCTGGGAGATGTGGAAAGCTGGCCAGGGCTGAGATTGAAGTGTCGGTCCCTCCCAAACTCTGCCTACTCAGGATACTGAAAACAGGATGTTACTCTCACTTGGTTATGCAGACGTATCTTTTATAAGGACTTCTTTCCCGTGTACTCTTTGGTCTCTAGTAAATAGTAAATGTTAAAATAAATACTGTTTTAAATAATAATTAGGTTGAAAAAAGTTTCCCCAAAAGGTTGTTATTATCTTCTGGGGAATTAAAATTGAGCAGGCAAAAAACTGCCAGTTCACCTTTGGTTCAACTTATTATTACGTTTTTGAAAGAACTGATGTCTTAAATTTTTCTGTTAAAGTGGTAAAATATCACTCCTGGAACATCTGAACTACTAAATAGTGTATAGGAAGGGTAAGAAAAAGAAAGAGGCCTGAGACATTTCTTCCTTTCATTTTCTCCATTTATACTTTATTTAAATGTATTCTTTGAGATATACGGCTTTAGTAATTTTTTTACAATAATAGTGTAGATATCAAAAAAACTGCTGATACTATGGGTTGGGCTACATAGTTGACATTAACTACCAGATTTTTTTTTGGGGTGCAGATTTTTGTATTTGATCTGCCGATGTGAATCTCACTATCAGATCAAGACTTAAGACATTAATATTACAATAAAAAATCTTCAAAATGTGTAGCAGAGGTAGGTTTATTTTTCTGGAAAATGTAGGCTATGAAGGAGGAGAAATCTGGTCCTCAAAGAAATAAGCATAAATTTGAGAGCTGGCTAATTTTTTTTGTATGATTAGTTAAGATATTCAATACATAGATGTAAAGTGCCTGATTATGTAAATCCATATTAACGTCATATAATTTGATGCTTTTAAATATCTTGACTGTGGTTTACTTATCTATTATTCTTTAAAATTTTTCGAAGTTTGAGTTATGTAACACATTTTATGCACTTAAACTCAGCATTTGAGAAATACTGTTTTTTTTTCCTTACTAAATAAAAATATGTAGATACTTTGAAATGTACCTAACTTGTTCTCAGAGGCTCAGAAATTAGATTGTAGTAATTGAAGGGGTGAAACTGTCCATTTGAGTTCTGGAAGAAGAGGAAGATTTCAGATAAAGTTTAAAAGAAAAACTCTCTTGCTTTTTCTGTTTACATGCTCATTTGCAAGAGCTGCGCATCATAAGGCCAGTTCAATGATATGTTAGGCAGTGGTACAAATCAGAAGGATTCCTGCACAGTGAATAGTGGATGTATGTCCATGCACAGCTACTTACTGTCCTGCCAAAGTTAAAAAGACCAAGTACAGCATCTATTGGAAACTTGCTCTGAACTTACAGATCATTTTTATCAGCTTATTTTTGTGTGTGCATCAGTTCTTCTAACGATCAGGGCTGCTTTGTGCGTTCCTTGATCTGCCATTCAGAGAGGAAGTGAGAGGCGTGCAAGGCTCACGTGTGGTGAGCAAGCTGGTACACCAACCTGCTTTTGAACTTTTTTTGAACTAGTTTGGCATTGGTAGCTGAGGAAGAGTAAAAAGCAATGACCAGGCTCTGGGGAATGTTGGAAGGATGCTCCTTTCTAAGCATCGCTAGCAGCATGGGATAAAGCATGAAGTAGCAGCTGGAGGGCAACAGTTAATTTTCTGCTCCTAACACAGAAATGGTGCCTAGGATTGGTGGTAGTTTGCAAAGATTTTGATAAAAGAGGATTGTATTCAATTGAAAAGAGAAAGGGGGGGCTGTTTTTTTTTTTGTTGTTGTTTGTTTGTTTGTTTGTTTGTTTTTTAAAAAAAAAAAGCCAAGTGAGGACTAAAGTGACAAAAATGGTGGAAAAGGGAAGCTACCATTGCAGAAAGGTAATAAATAAATTGAAATGGAGTGATATTGCCTTTCTTGAGGATATAGAGTAGAACAGGAAAAAAAGTTGTAGTAACGTAGGAAAAAAAAATAGGGTTATTAGTTATTTTTTAAGGTACTGTGTCAGAGTTGATGAAGCTTCTAGTTGATAAGTGTTAAAATAAAATGTCATCAAGTAGGTTAGAATTACCCATGGGGTAATTCCTCTGGTGAGTGGTTTCGTTTTCTGTGTTTTGGAAGATAAACTCTTTAGGATGTAAGAACGTATAGGGGAAAAATATAAATAGTAGCAGTTATTTACAGGCTAAAACAGAAAAAGAGAAGACTGCTTAAAACAAGCCATTAAAGGGATGATTTGAAATACAACTTTTACTAGATTTGTGTAGCTGAGAGTCAGTGGTATTTTATGTATTACGTTACTGTGAATGTGACAATAATTGCAGACGTTTTCCAAACTATTTGTTTGAAGGATGGATTAGAGTCAAAGCAAGCTCTTTCAGAAAGACAGATGGCAAAAAAGTCTGAATAAAATGAAGACTGAAGAAGAGAGAAATTATTAGGTCATGTTAACACCACCTCCTCCCCCAGGAAAGCAGCAGCAGCAGCTAGTTAGAGCAGGTACAAAGCTGATAAGGTGCTTAAAGCTGCAGTTTGAGGTACATTTTAAGCTAGTACTAGTGCCTGAAGAGCCAGCCCTCTCTCCCTTCTCGCCATGCCTAGCAGGAGTGTTTGTGTCCTTTTATACTGAAACGGAATGAGGAACCTTCACTGGTACTTTGGCAAAGGCTTATGTGTGAGCGTTAAGCAGAAGAATATTTCATATTGCATACAAAGAAATAAAATTTCAAAACTAAAATTTGAGGGAAGCTAGTTAAAAACCGAGACATTTGGAAAATGTTGAAACTTTGTTCCATATCTGTTGATGCTGTCACCAAACTCAGCAACAAAATAGGACAGTATAAATCCTCTCAAGCAAAGTGGGTCACTTTCAGATGCCCAAACGAAACAGTGGTTTGAGCATTATGCAGGGTTCTCTTCAATATCCTCTCATAGAATAAAGTTGAGGTGAAGTTACAGAAAGAGACAACTGGCGCTGATTGGCCAAGAAAACTTACTGTGAATATTACAGTTCTCATAAAACATTCGGCTGTCTTCATTGTAATTCATTTTAGATGCTTTGGTCTATTAATAAAATAATTTATTGAAATAGAGCACACAAAGCATGCCTGGAACAGGCTAAATATAGGCAGTGGTATCAAACGAGATACATTTTCTCTTTGGCATTCCCACCGAGTTCCTTGTGAGGGGAAAAAATGTTAGCATAAGACAACATAATTGCTGCATAGTTGAACAACAGTCTTCTGTAGCTCTCCAGAGGTGTCTTAGCATAGTCTGGATCGCCTGCATAGCAGTTCAGCTTACATTAACGTCGTGGCTAAAGGAGTGTTTGCTTTGGAGCAGAATTGGAGTTTGTAATCAGCTATGGATAAATCCTCAGCTAAATATTGTGTGGTTCCAGTAAATCAATTCAAGTCTTTATTTAAAAGTTAATGCTTTTATTCTTTCCTCGGTTGACTTATTTAATCGCTAGTGTATGACCAGTGGAAATGTTTTGAAAGAAATAAGTTAATAAATAATGACAAGACAGTAGCTATATCTATTTACAATTGAGATTTGCTGGTTAAAAATGTTTAGCTTATATGTTGTTTGCACCTCAATGGATGGATGTGAAAGCTAGAAATCTACTTATTTAAATGTCTGTGGGGAAAATGCTTAGTGATTAAGCAGTTAATCTGTAATAATGTTGCAGTATGACAATATTTAGCAATAATTTATTCCTAAACTGATTAAGAAATGAAATGAAAATGTTTGATATGAATGAATTAGAAAGTCTGTATGTGCCTGGGAAATGTACAGAATGGACCTACTGTGAGAGTTCCACTGCTGAACAGTATTCACAGGGGGAAAAGGCTTGTAGCACATGTCTAGAAAAATGACCCAGATAGTAAAGATGGACCTTATTTTTAGATTAAAGCTGACAATGTAAGAAGGAGCCAAAAAGAAAAATTCATGAAAACTTATACTATTCTTTGTAGCTGGCTGATTGCATTTTAATAAGTTTTGTTTGGTGCATGGAAAGATAACTCTCAAGTTTTTCTTGTTGGTTTTGGTTATACTGGAACAAAAATCTTTTTTTTTTTTTTTCTTTTCTCGTTTGTATTCTCTTTCTGTTGTTTTTCAGGCTGTTGAAAACCTTTGTTCTTATAAAGTCTCTGCTACACTGTACAAACAGCTGCGACAAGTGTGTGAAGATCATGTGAAAGCACAAATCCTTCAATTCAGAGAATATCCTTTTCTTGTGCACAGAAGTAACTGCAAATGTATTTACATCATTTTTTAAAATAATGCTTTTTTAATTACACAGCTGTTTGCTAGGGTGTTAAGAAGTTCTTCCCTGAACACTGTGTAGCTTCAAATCAGTCATGCTCAACTCTAGTCAGCTAGGGGAATAATTTTTTGTGTACAAATAGGTACACATAAGCGTACCAATAACAATTTACTCACTGTTTTAACAAGAACTTGAATTTTACACCTAACCTAGAAAATGTCAGTAGTACTATGAGTGTAAAATCTCCAGAGTGCTAATAGGAGTTTTTTGTTGTTGTTGTTTTGTTTTGTTTTTGTTTGTTTTCTTTTTTTTGGGGGGGGGAAGAGGAGGAGGAGGGTGAGTAGTTCAGTTTGTAATGCACAGATGCTTACAGCAGCAATAGTAAAAGCAGACAAAAAAACCCACAATAATTTTCAGCAGCAGTAATGTCTTCTATACCAAAAATACTGAATATAAGATAAATCTGTTTGACCAATAATAATGAATAAGGGATGCATTCAGCAATTCCTTTAGATACATCATTTGCACCTTGGAAGGTTTCTATTTCACTAGCGAAATGACTGAAGAGGTCGCTGGCTTCACTATATAAATGAACCAGAGTTTGCGGCCGGGCATTTTAAGCTGCATTTCTTAGCGTTGTGTTGAATGTGTGCAAGTGATAACCTATTTACCATCCTGCTGAAAGTCTCCCCTGCTTGTGAGGGAGAGCTCAAAGTTGAAAAGAGCTTAAGATTTATCTTAAGATAAACGTGAATGTATTCTTTTCAATCGGAAAATGATTGGATAAAATAGAAGCTAGGAAACAGAACCTCGAAGGAACGCTAGGTAAAATCTAGGTGAAAGCCTTAATTGTGCTTTGGGTTGTGGTTCTCTGTTTCTCAGTTCACTTCGTTCTCCAGATGGAGGCTCACACCCCTAAAGAAGATGAACTGCTTGCATGCCCTTGCTCGCTCCCTTCCTCTTGCTGTTTATTTATTTTTATTTATTATCTGGTTTGGTCCCAGCATGTTTGTTCTTGGGAATCCCAGTTAGTGTCTAGCTTATCCTTAGTACATAAAGAACATTGGTGCTTAAACGAGCGCTGTGAATTCACCTTTTAATTAATCAACTTATTTTTCAATGGTATTTAATGTGATTTATTTAAAATCTCATCTAGCTAAAAAAGGTATTATTATGTCTGATCCAGGGCAGGCTTTCTGGCTGAGTGTACAGTAGTCTCTTAAACAGAAGTGATCCCTGAGAACTGAATTCTTTAGTCAGCTGTAAAGCAGTCAGTTTTGCTCCCCTGCTTAGCAGAATTCAGCTGATCCTCTAAAGAAACGTTTTAAAACTTGTGCTTTAAAACTTTGGGTTTTCTTCTGTCTCTGATAGAACTGATAATTTGGAGAGTTGAGAGTTTTGTATTTTACAGGTATACCATTTTGCATCCCAGGGATATGAGATTAGGATAATCAGATTTGTCCAGAGTTGATTGAAGATAATGCTGTGCATGAAAGGAAGGTAAAACCGCATCTGGATTTACTCATAGGGTATATTAGAGTTCTGAAAGCATAACTAACAATCAGATCTGTTGGGGCAAGAAGAAAACTTCATAGCCTACTCAGGAATGCCTGGAAATGTGTATGAAAAGATCAGCGTTTGGATTTACAGAGGATCAATTAAAACTGTAAGTGCTGTTAAAAGATTAGGGTCATTCCCATTGTGCACAGTGCGAACTACCTAAGCAAAGAAAATAAACCTTTCAGTCCAGCCTCAGCTGGTGATAAAGTTGTTTTTGACACTTTGGTGGTTTCTTATTGAAACCTGTATCAAATATAGGCAGTGCAACCGCTAGATGGTGTTACTGAAGGGCAGCTTGTGTTATTGCTTGAGAACATAGGGAGGCTTTTTGGAGAGGTGCCAGCCCTTCTGCTGGGCACAAGTCTTGCAGTTAACCATTTACCCCGGGCCAGCCCCAGGAACACTGCAGTATCCATGGAGCAGACATGCTGGCAAAGGTCATTTCCAGAATTTGGTCCCCAAAGTTACTGGCAAAGTTATTTCCTTAATAGGTGGTGTACAGATTCTCTGGATAGCCTTTTATTTTTAAAGAAGATAAATAAATGCTGGCAAGATCATTGCAGACAAATGGTAAGCCAAGTGACTGTACAGAATGCATATCCCTGGCATGTGGGGCCTAGCAAAAAGGCAGCCTTTATTTTGGGACCATGTTGTATCTCCTCCAAACTTCAGCACAGATTTTCACTTTCTTTTTTCAGGGAGTAGGGGGGGTGGCCTCTGCCTGTTGGAAACTGTGTTCTGCTGAGTTGTCTTATTTGCCTCTCATAGCTTTCATTTTGGTAAAATATTACTGAAAAAAAAAATGTAGACACCTCCCATTCTTCAGGAGTGGAAAGAAAAGCTAACTCGACTATGCTGAAACTATTTACTGCTTGTAATTTTAAGTAATTGAAGAATCCCAATCTTTACTTTTAGATAGCCCCAACAGCCAGATTATTTGTGACTTCTTCCTTTTGCAAGGCAGAAGTGAATATATCCTGATTGTCCGGTTAAGGAATAGGAAATTAAAAAAAAAAAAAAGCTTAAAGTCTCTCTCTCTCTCTCTCTCTCTCTCTCCCTCCCCCCCCCTTCCTGTCTGCTGTCACCACAATGAATAAAGTTATAGAAAAAAATACTCTTTCAGAAAGAATTCATGGAATTGTCCCTTTAAAAATGCATCATCATAATTCTAGAACAGCTTTTTTAAAGGAGAGTCTTAATTGTATTTAGCTTTGATTACAGAAGCCCAAAATAGTTGAATTTTCATTCCTGGAAATACACTTCTTTTCTGAGGGGAATGAGCAGAGGGATGTGCTTTTAATCTGAAATAAAAAAAGTAGAAAGTGTCAGGGTAAAAAGGAAAGGAAAAAATAAGGAAAAATTGGTGTTATTGCTGTTTTGTTTTAATATGCTTGGCTAGGAGCTGCATCGGCTTAAGAACTGCTTCACAAGCAACCGAGGGAAAGGCAGAAACCTTTGAGAGGGCAGCAGGTGAACAGTTGGGGATAGAAGTCGCTGTAGCTGTCCCAGAACTGTGGCAGCAGCCTGGGTTGCTCCAGTGCTGAGCTGAAAGCTGGGGAGCCTTTGTATGAACATAATTCAGATTGGATTTTGAATGAGAAGGAGTGAGAAGCTAAAGAGAAATCCCCCTCCCCCACCATTCTTAATAAAGAAAACAGATAATAATTTTATAGAGTCTTCTCCCTTACAGGAGAATCTATTTCATAAATTTTGGCCGTGAACTTTCACTAAAAGCTCTACTGCATAACTCATAACTACCTCTGCTTAAAGCATCTCCTTTAAAAAGCAAGGCAGCCGGTATTTCAGGATGTTTACTGAAAGTCACCATGCTACTGCTTGAAAGGCTGATGTATTTCAATGCACTAGATCTCATAAAAGGCTAATAATTCAGTTTATGAATTTGGAAACTGTCTGGGATGTACTTGGTAGTGCTGATTAGTCATGGTGCTTAGACAGTATTAACAGCAATAAATTACATAGCAGCAGCAATATAAATCATCCAAAGCTGAGAGTAAGTACATCAGTAATTAAGGTATGTGTGTATGTGGTGTAACTTTCCATAAGTTACTTTGTAATTTAAAACGCCATGTGTTGGTGAAAGGTTTTTTTTTCTGTAATTCATAATTTTTCAGATCATGATCAGAAGTATTTTCTTATTTTTGGATCGCACATATGTACTTCAGAATTCAATGTTGCCTTCTATATGGTAGGTATCTGTGTAAGTATTTGTAATTTTTAGAGTTTGAATATGTTATTGTATTTATCAAAGTTTATTTATTTTACTTTTTGAATGGTGTAGTAGGTCTACCAAATTTTCTCTTAATTTATGGAATTTTATATGACTGTATACATGTGTCATTTCCTCCTTCTCCAGGAATATTCTGTATAAAGCGTAAGGACAACAAGCTCAGTGACAGTGTGCTCAGAAGTTAGATATATATAAATTTGTAGATGTCACAGCTTGGATGAAGCTGTCCGTATGGGAAGGTGCCTTTGGATACTGTGTTGGCCTCAGTGATGGGCCAACATTGCTTTAGGTGCTCCTGATTCTGACAGAATCCAAGCTTTGACTTCTTGCTCTGAAATTTTTTTAATTAAGTATATTCACGAGATGCAGATCATCTTTCCAACGCTGGCCTCTGAGAGCTGAAACCCGTGGTTCAGAGCTTTGAGATTAAGGTCAGCAACCCCAGATCCTCCTCTACTTTAAGCCTGCCATGCCCATAAATTTGGGTGCCTGGTTTTCTGATTCTCTCCTGAGTGTCATTTTATATCACTAAAGCAAACAACACCCTCTTTTTTTAAAAAAAAAAAAAAAAAAAAAAAAAAACTTTCTGATACAATTACTCAGTCTAAGGCAATGAAAAATAGATAAAATGCCAACATGCCTTTTCTCTGCCTTAGTTATTTTGAGGCTCACAAGAGTCTTTTGCGCAGTCTGGCATCCCTCTCCCGCATCTGGCTAGTTCTGTGGAACATGAATTCTTTTTTTTATTTTTTTTTTTTCTTCTGACCTCTGCAGTAATTTTCCTTCACCTTTTTCTGGTCCTTGCTCAAAAGACTCAAAAGAACCTTCTTTCTGCTGCCTTACGTTTCCATTTGCTGTGTGCCATCAAAGGGGGCTAGTCATACACTGTATCTTTTATTCCCCCCTCGCACTATGAAACTGCCATTTAACCTGACAGGTGTGAAAAAGCTGTAGGAACCAAGTGTTATCTAGAGTTCTTATGTTTTCCTTGGCCAAGATGACATTTAATGATTGGCTTCTTTATGGTGAGACACAGAGGCACCTTCCTCATCATCTGAGTATGAAACATAAATGTGATGTAGGTGATCATAAGCTCGTAAACATACAGAATTCATGCTCTTGATGAATTACATGTAGGTTGATACTGGGGAACCTTATGCTAAGATGTATGTTCAAATTTTTATTATTTTTATAGTAATAAGTGTTTTAATAAAAGGAAATTATATAGTCTGTGAAATATGGACAGACTGTTCGTTGTTTTCAGCTGAACCATATGCATCTTGTAGTAGAGGGCCTGGTATTTTTATGGTAAACCTTATCATAGTTTTCTCAGTGGACAGTCTAAAATGAAATATATAAGCCATTAATATTCTCTCTTTCTATAGTGTGTGTGTGTGTATATTAAATGTATATATTTTTTCTCAAACTGAGGTACAGATTTTACAAACGAAACATCTTTGAAGCATGCAACTTAATTTATTCATTTTCAATATTCATGCAGGGATATGGGGCTAGAATTATTTAGGAATCATGTTATTAGTGATAAACAAGTTCAAAACAAGACTATTGATGGAATCCTCTTGCTGATTGAACGAGAACGAAGTGGTGAAGCTGTGGACAGAAGTTTGCTGCGAAGTTTGTTAAGCATGCTCTCTGATCTGCAGGTGAGTGCAGCAGGCTTTGCTAGTAACAGCTACGTTTAGAAACAGACTTGGGGCTTGCCTAGTACAGCTGTTTGACACAGATCATTTTAATCTTCTAGCAAACATGGTGCAAAATCCAGCTATTAGATTAAGAAGCAGCTCCCTTTTCTCTGCCCTGTGCGCAATCTTTCATTCTTTGTTTTTAAATAAGACCTCGTTATTTTCCTGTTTGCTTAGCTGAGGGTAGTGGCCAGTTGACCTTAAATAACTGGTTTGTAAGTCTTTTAATATGCATGATGTTTTGTCTTACTTGAGCACCTTTTTAATTGTAGTGCAGGGTAACTGTAGCAACAAAAATGAACCACCTCCGTCACTATAGAAAGTCTTTTCATAGCCCAAATGATGGGACTGTATCGCAACAATGTGGCCATGTTCTTAGTACAGTGGCCACAGATGGAAGAAAATGTGAAGTTCAGGCAATCAATTTCAATCTGATGTGGTCAATCTGTAGCTTAATGGTATTTTCCCTTGTAATACCTGAGAAGCTACCGAACAAAATAATAAATGTTCTTTTGACTGTAGGGTATTTTGTTCTCTGGTCAACATTGCAGCCTTCTTGTGCGATGTGTGGTAAAACATACAGGCTGACTTTTCTAACCAAGGGTTTAGCTTACTCTGTTCTCAGGTGATTTACACCATTTTGAAATAGAGCAAGGTTTAAAAAAGTGTGTGACGAGCTA
This sequence comes from Nothocercus julius, assembly GCA_013398735.1. Lineage (NCBI taxonomy): Eukaryota > Metazoa > Chordata > Aves > Tinamiformes > Tinamidae > Nothocercus > Nothocercus julius. The sequence goes on along the minus strand of VZSV01000217.1, from coordinate 738,653 downwards.
GACTTCATAAAAGACTGATAAATAGGCCTTTTTAGTCAGGCAGCCTACTTGCATTTCTGCCTTTTATGCTAACCCTTCTGACTTTTTCATCCATAACTGCCTCTAAGATACCAGAAATTAATTAGATATCAGAAATAGTGTTAACTGTAATTATTCTGTTTGAGAGCAAAGAAAAAATTTACATGAATGGTTTTTTTCAGATCATACAGTGATAATTTTGCATGCTAGAAGAGGTAAATGATTTGTGCCTTTTTCCCATTTTTTCCCTTATTTGCCATTTTTTTTCTAAATGCTTCCATTCTTTTCTTTTTGAAGATGCTGACATTTTTATCCTTATCCATTCAGAAATATACTCTGCAAAGTAAAGATAAAAACTGTCCTTTATTATATCCTTCTCACAGAACTGGATATAAGAGTGGTGTCTCCTTCTTTGGTTCAAAAATGTAATTTTCTCTCTTCACTAGGTAACCTAATTTGACCTGTTCTTTTATCATATCCCTAGCTATAGTGACGTAGAGAGGTACTTGTAATCCTGTGAGGTCCTATGGTCAAGGATCTCTGTCTCAGAGAAGTTAGCTTAGCTTCTGGCAAAGGATGAATTTTGTACTTCGTTCCAAAACAGTTATGCTTCTATTCATCACTGTGTTTTAGGGAGTTATACACACAGAATCACAGAATGGTTGAGGTTGGAAAGGACATCTAGAGATCATCTAGTGCAACCCACCTGCTCCAGCAGGGATACCCAGAGCACGTGGCACAGGGCGGCATCCAGGCGGGTTTGGAAGATCCCCAGAGAAGGAGACTGCACAACCTCTCTGGGCAGGCTGTTCCAGTGCTCAGTCACCCTCACAGTGATGAAGTTCTTCCCCATGTACAGATGAAACTTTCTGTGTTTCAATTTATACATGTAGTTTATTTATACCCATAATTTAGTTATAATTTATTTTATAATTATTATTTATTTTAGATTTATGATTTTAATTTTATAAATTTATAATTTATTATTTATACCCATGCAGCTGAGGTCCTGCTACTGAAAGTTGGTTCCTGCTCACATAAATCTTATTCTGTTTCTTATTCTAGAGGTCTGTGTTTTATTATACCAGTTTCACACATCCTCATGTTAATGTATAGTCTCTAAAGATGCTCCCCTTATTCTGAAGGAAAGAAAGGTAATGAACAAAATCTGCAATTTGATCCTATTGAACATGGAGTAGTGTAGAGAGTAGAAGGGTGAGGTGAAGAGTCCATGTCTGCTTGTGATGCTGCATAAGTGACTCTGACATAAGCACTCTGAATGCTTGCTGAGCATTTTTAAGTTTGAAGCATCGAAAAGCACAAACTTCTAAAAATCTGTAAGAACAATGAGTCAGAAGGTAATGATGACTTTCCGAATCTTATCTTTTAGAGAAAATATTTTTTTTCTTATTCTTCATCTCCTCCAAGTATTGTACTTCCTCCCCACTCCCTTCTGTCCCTTTATTTACAGGCTATTCCTAAGCTTCCATCTTCAGGCTGCTTGAACTGTTTTACATCTATGTTACCATATATTTTTATGTATTATTTATAGTAAGACTGTTCTAACTTATCTCTCATCTGTGCTTAAACAATGTAAATCATTACATAGAAGTTTTTCTGTGTTAGTGATTGTCCTTGGTGCCCTTTTTTGCACAACACCTTGTTCCTTCACCAGAGAAAAGGAGCTCACTTTCTTTGGTATAATACATTTTTCATTGTTTAGAGTCACCAAGATAAACCTGGCTGACCTGAACTAGTATGTCAGTGTTGTTCTGAAGAATTGTTACTGGCAAGAATTACCTGATTTGTGCCACTAGTTACAACATTATCTTTGCCACAAAAATACCACCAGGAATCTTGAGCTGAGGAGGATTGGATGCTCCTACTGAGCAGTTTTGTTGGGTGCTGGTGTTGCTCTGGGCATCTTAAATAGAAGCCTGTCAATTTAGACAATCTAACGATGATTGAAATGCACTATTGCTGCTTTGGGAAGTCAGCAGTCTTCTCAGTCATTCTAAAGCTAGGGGTAAACAAGGAATGTCTGTGTTTATGTAATGTTAATCTCACACTTTGTCATAGCTGTGGGCATTCTTGAGATATTGCTTGTCCTCTATGCCTGGCATTTAAAAATATGCAACTGTTAATGGCAGCTTGATGTAAATAATTTATTGAACAGGTTTATAAGGAATCATTTGAACAGAGGTTTTTGGAGGAGACAAATTGCTTATATGCTGCAGAGGGCCAAAGATTAATGCAAGAAAGAGAGGTAAGTGCCTGCTATAGCTAAGTGCTTCTATGTTAGTTTAATTTGCTGTGGAATCAGCAGAGAACCCTTTGTAGCACCATAGGGTGCTAACGTTAAAAGAATTTCAGTGCCAGCTGGGCACACACATCCACACACTTATGTGGGAACCACAGTATTGTACCTAATGGAAGAACAGAATCCAATTTACCTTAAAGTTTTAAATATGTGTTTAATATTGGAGAAACTCGGTGATACTTTGTGTGGCTAAAGACACACTACCAGGAAATGCATATACATGCAAAGCTTAAAAGTATGCCATCAGAGCCCGAGAGCTGTGATATGTGTATTACTGCCATTCTACTTTGTGTTTAAAACCCAATTAAACAACTTTTTTTTGTAGTATTTATTTTGCTGTTTTGTTTATACTACTTATTAAATAGACATGAGATTTTTATTTTCTGTGCTCTTGAGATAAAATTATGCAGTGCAAGTGGGCAGCCTGTAAATGAGGATAATTCCAAAACTGTAAATCAAAACACTCTGAAAACATATTTACATTGCACTGAGGTGAATTTTTGTGTTTATTCCTGTTTCATTCACGTCATTCCCTGGAATTCCCCTGGGACTTGAGGTGAAATTGCTTTGAAGAGTTTTGCTGTTTTTATACACCTAGCAGAAAGCTCTAGAGAAAACAAAAAGAATAAGGTCCTGATTTATAAATTGTATAAAAGTACATGTATCCTCACATGCACATATATGTGTATGTGCATATGTATTTGCACCTATATACACATATACATATGTATATATGCATATGTATATATGCATGCATGTATGCCTGTGTGTTTTGGTCATTTGGAGCTTGAATTATGTGTGTTGTAATATGTGCTTACACTTTATAGGGTTAGATGCCTAGCTAGAGAAACTATCACTGAATTAGCAGAGCTATGTGGTTCCCACTGCCTGAAACTCTGCCCTGTGATATTTTAGGGGCTAGCTTAACTCATTGGGGTTTTGAGAAAAAAAAATCATTTCCTCCTCCAAATCCTCAAATTTCTGTGCCTTTCTGACAAGTCATGTCATAATATTCTAATGAGTGTGCTTGTGACACTTCTGATATGATGTAGCATTGATTAATAAAACTATTGATTATATAATATATATTAAAATTATGGTGCAATAATCCTGATTCATACTCTGTGTAAATTTGTAGTTTAAAGTAATTGTCATGCAACAAGATTATCTGCCGTTCATATTTTTATATTTAACTGTTGAACTTGGCATTTTCTTGTCTTGCTAGGTCCCAGAATATCTTCACCATGTTAATAAACGTTTAGAAGAAGAAGGAGACAGAGTAATAACGTATTTAGACCATAGCACACAGTGAGTGCAAGCTTTATTGTTCTTGGTATAAGTCAAGCATCCTTCTTTCAGTGTGATGATCCACACAGGTAGAGAAACAGAGATTATTTCCGTACTATTTTACAGATATTTTGTTGACAGTGCTTCTGATTCAGGTTTGTTTTGTTTTGTTAGCTTGTATTGAGAGGGAATAAACCTTTCCGGAAAGATGTCTCGGTGTAAAGTAAAAATAGCAAAACCTTATATAATAACCCAAATTTGCATTATCAAAGTAGTAGCTGTTTCTAACCATTCACGTGCTGATAATAAGCTTAACCACAAACCTCTTGAAGGAAGGGAAGAGTCATTAGGCAAAAATAGTTGTTAAATATTGACATAGGTTAGAGAACAGGAAGGGTACTTATGGGTAGGCAGGATGTGGATTTACAGTAGATCAGCCTTGCTGTATCTACTGCCCCTGTGTTGTGCAAGGCAGCTTGTTCTTTCTTTCACTTAGGTGTAAGCTGGCGTGTGTTTTATGCCGGGGTAAGAACACCTCAGGAAAGAGAGGTGTTGCTGACAGGTTGTAAAACTACTTGACCTGCAGTAAGTTGCTGCCATATCTTTTTATATAAGAACATAGCCAATTAGATTTGGCTTAGAATAGCATGTTTTTTTCTCCCATTTATCTAGGTAACATATTGGCATTAAATTCTGTTGGCATTCTATTGAATGTTAAAAAGGATAATACTGAATAAAAATCTTTTTAACTTAATATTTTCTTCATCTGTGCATACATATATAATAATGTGTATATATAATACTAACACGTTCTTTGTAGGTGTTGGTGCATATTTTAATATGAATCTTTCTGTAAATGCCATTTGCAGGATGCCTAGCTTTTTCAAGCAAAATCAGTCCCATTAAAATATAGAACTACTTCTGTGCATAAAGTTAAAGCATATATATATATATATATATATTTGCTTACCGTTTAAATAAAAAACAACTTGATTTATGATTTCTGGTGTGTCTAGATATACAGTGGGTCCTTGTTTTGAATGTAGTCCTTACTCAGAGGCTAAAAGCTTACATTTAGAAGGCTTTGCACTGGTTTTATTTCTTTGGATTAAGAAAAAGCAATTCCTAAAGTTGCGGTCCTTGAGTTGTCCCCAGGTCACACTATCTCTCTGTGTATGTGTGAAGAGAGCAATCGGGATGCTAGATTTAGTTGCTAGGTTTGAATTGAGATGAGAGGTGAGATGAAATTGAGGAGGTGTGTTTAGGCTTACTTGTCAGCTAACATTTGAGGTGAAGTCATTCCGTCTGTCTGCTTGCCAGGAAATAGTGCACTACTCGGTCTCAAGCCGAGCAACAATCCATACTTCCTGCATAGATACAATATGTCTTCTAGGACAAGGGGGATTATATTACTTCACCTCAAATCCTTCTGTTGTTGGAGAGAGCATCTGTAGATGGCAATAGTTTGATGTTTCAGGGTACTCGCAAGTGAACATAAAAATGACCTTATCTGTTCAGAATAAAGGTCTAATTAATATTTTGTGACCACACAGGGAAAGTAAGAATGGAGTAAATATATGTGATACCATCCCCTGATGCTCTTCTGGCTCCTGGCTTGTTTTCACCTCAGCTGATTTTCTGAACCTGAAGTAGATTTCCTGTTTGATATTACCTAGTGAATCTCTTTGAAATGCTCATGCCATCTCCCCTGGGATCCACACTAACATTTCCACCTGTGACATTGTTGGCAAGGAGCTTAACCTTGTGCTAGCCCCTGTATGATAAATCACTTTATTTTAAGCCTGGCACTTGATACTGTCATTTATGATGGCAGGCCTTGTGTTGGAAGGGGACATGATCAGTCAGTTCCTTTTGACTTTTTCTTTTGCTGACCTGTGGTAAACAATAATAAAACTTAGATCTAACAGTTATCCCCTTGCGCTTTAGGCATTTCTTTATTCTACTAGCCTGTAAAAGACCTAAAGCAAAGCATACTGTTATTTCTTGTTCCAACGTAAATTGAATGCATCAAAGTATTTTACTATTAGTGAAAGTAAGGAGAATTCAAAATCAAATTTAAAGCGTTTGTGCATGAGGTGACATGTGGTTCTAGTTCAGATTTTATTTGCATAGCTGTGTAGTACAATTGCATGAAAGTTTGAGTTTTGAACATCACAAGTGTGTGTTTTGTTTGATATTCAAGCTCTTGGGTTTATTATTTTTCCAGGGGAAAAAAAAGTCAAATTGACTTTTTTTGAGACAATTTTTTTTACAGTTTTTTGATAGCTCAACTTCTCTCTCCTGATGGATAAGAATTTGCTTTTTAATATTGAAAACATTTTTTATTACATACATTGTTTATTGTTTTCTTCCTTGACTTGTATGACATATGACACTTTTGTCTTAATTAGCCTCTTCATAAATTAATATGCAGAAATATTATAATATTATATATAGAATATAATATTAATATAATATAAGCTATTAACAAGTATGCTGCAATGGGTGCCTATTTACATATACTCTAGTACTTCTAATATACTTTTCTTGCCTTATTTAGGAAACCACTGATTGCCTGCGTGGAGAAGCAACTACTAGGAGAACACTTATCAGCTATTTTGCAAAAAGGTATTTTCTTTTTTAAGTTAATATAATATGCTAAATAAAAAATCCATAAATCTATGAGCCCTGATGGGATATGCGTAAAAATGTGGAGGAAGCTGGCTCATGTCATTGCTAGGCCACTCTTGCTACCTTTGCAAGGTCTTGGGAGAGGACCTGAAGGCTAGAAGAAAGCAAATGCTACTCTAGTCTTCCAAAAGAGCAAGAAGGAGGACCCAGGCAGCTCTGGGACAGTCAGCCTCACCTCCATCCCTGGAAAGGTGATGGAGTAACTCATCCTGGATGCCATCACCAAGCATGTGAAGAATAATAAGGTGATCAAGATAGTCAGCATGGATTCCCTAAGGGGAAGTCATGCTTAACCAAAGTGATAGCCTTCTCTTATGGGCCAACTGGCTGGGGGGATGAGGGGAGAGCAGTGAATGGTGCCTGCCCTGACTTTAGCAAGGCTTTTGGCACTGTCTCCCAGAAGATCCTTGCAGGCAAGCTCGAAGTAGGGGCTAGATGTGCAGACAGTGAGGTGGACTGAGAACTTGCTGAATGACAGAGCTCAGAGGTTTGTGATCAGTGATGCAAAGTCTAGCTGGAGGTGTGTAGCTCATGGTGTCTCCCAGGGTCAGTATTGGGTTCAGTTCTGTTCATCAGTGGTCTGGATGAAGGACAGAGTGCCTCCTCAGCAAGTTTACTGGTGACACAAAATGGGGAAGAGTGGCTGATGCCCCAGGGGGCTCCCATCCAGAGACAGTTGGACAGGCTGGAAGGATGGGCGGAGGGAACCTCATGAGGTTCAGTAAAGGGAAACGCAGGGGCCTACACATGGGGAGGACTAGCCCCGGGCACCGGTGCGGGTTGGGGACTGACTTGCTGGAAAGCTGCTCTGCAGACAAGGACTTGGGAGGCCTCGTGGACAACAGGCTGACCATGAGGCAGCCATGTGCTCTTTTAGCCAAGAAGGCAGGTGGTGTCCCGTGCTGCATTAGGAGTGTTGCCAACAGCAGGTCGAGAGAGGGGATCCTGCCCCTCTGCTCAGCTCTGGTGAGGCCACACCTGGAGTACTGGGTGCAGTGCTGGCCTCCCCAGGACAAGAGGGATGTGGGGCTACTGGAGGGTGTTCACCCTAGGGCTATGAAGATGATGAGGGGACTGGGCCATCTCTCATACAAGGAAAGATGAGGCGAGCTGGGCCTGTTTTGAAGGAGAGAAGGCTGAGAGGATGTTACTGATGTATAAATATCTGAAAGGAGGATGTCAAGAGGATGGGGCCAGACTATTTTCACATGTGCCAAGAAACAGGACAAGAGGCTAAAACTGAAACAGGAAGCTCTGTTGGAAGACAAGGGTAACTTCTTGCATTTGAAGGTGACAGAGCCCTGGCACAGGCTGTCCAGAGAGGCTGTGCAGGCTCCTTCTCTGGAGATCTTCCAAACCCGCCTGGCTGCCGCCCTGTGCCCCGTGCTCTGGGTGTCCCTGCTGGAGTAGGGGGGTTGGACTAGATGATCTCTAGAGGTCCCTTCCAACCTTAACCATTCTGGGATTCTCATATTCTGTAATAACTAGAGACAGTTTTTATTTAATGAAATGTGTTAGCCATGGAAAAGACTTCCACAGATGAAGAAAGCCAATTCAATAAAATAATTAAAACCACCATGACAAGTTGTGTATGGGAGAACAAAAAGCTGAAATTTAATTTCATATTTGTAAAGGATGCTAAGTCCTCTAAATTTCCTTTGACTTGCAGCACTGGGCTTAGGAATTAAAACTAGAACTGTTCATTTTCTAGAACTGTATAAATTTCCAAATGAGAGCTGCATTTATTGTCATAGCTTCTTTTTTATGCAAAGATAGCTTCATGTATTCTTGTGATCACATAGCTCAAAAATCATGAGTTACTGGAACTGAAAAAATACCAAGGCAATACACTTCATAAGCTTGTATCTGCGTTTTGCCTTCTATAAGACAATTTCCAATTTGAAATAGTCTTCTTAGGAAGTCCTTATTCAGATGTCAATGCTTTCAAATACCTATTTCTTCTTCTTTTAAGTTTTTTTTTTTTTTTTTTTTTTTTTTTTTTTTTTTTTTTTTTTTTTTCTTACTGAGTTTCTGAGCTTGGCCAGTGCTCCTTGATTTTTAAGTACTTTGATATTTCCTTTTTTTTGCATTAGCTGTTTTTCAGGTGTTAAATTTTTTAGAAAATCATCCTTACATATTTGTTTTCTTTATTGCTGCAAAACAGATGTCTTTCTCCCAGCCCTTGCTAGCTATCTCTACCTTATCGTCCACAAACCATGTTGACTTTTTTTATCATGTTGGCAGATGAATATTTGGTTGACTGAGGCTGTCCCATGAAAATTGCCTTCCTGGTGGTCTGGTATCTTCGAGCTTCATTGTGTTCATGCTTGTTGATATTTTGAGACTGTTATACACATTCCTTTCACTTTTGTGCCTCCTTTTTGGAGATAAATGTTTTTCTTTGAACTACATTAGAAGTAGATTGTCTTAATGTTTTAATAAATTCACAAAAGTAAGCATGGTCACTTCATCTTAGCTATCCTTAAGCTCATTATAAGCAAAGGGTAAAGATAATTAATTTTCTTGTTAATATGTTTCAATTTTGCTTGCTCATCTATTCAAGTTTTATTTTAAAGTGATTTTTGCAATGGCACATTTGTTTATCTGTTGGCTTAATCAGCAAATATGCATTCTTGTTTTAATCTGAACTCGTTCTTGGTTTATAATGTATATTTGCTGTCCATTTAAATATGGAGAGCAATTGTGCATTGTTACAGTTGCTACACTTGAATATTTTTGGATCAGCCTTCACATTCTGTGTCTGCACTTTTAAAATTAAGCAAGTCTAACATCACTTAACTTGCGTAACTTTTTGCATTTATTTGATCCAGGATACAGTGTAATCCATTTATAACATCTAGTGTTCAGTGCAAGTAGAAGAAGACACTGCCTTTTGTACTTTTGTTCCTTAGGAGAAGGCATGTGATATAGTCAGTTTGATAAAGGGAAAAAAAAATAAAGCCTGCAAATGCAGGGTCCATATGAGAAACCTTGCTTCTTGTATTCTTAGAAGTGCCATTGACTAGATACTGAGTTATTTCTTTGTGAGTATAGATACATTTTCCAAGCACTATAGTAGTGCTTTCTGGAACTTGTGGGATGCCTTGTGTCAGAGGACTTTCCTTTGCTTTTTTTCATCTGACAACTCTGTGACAGAATTTAAATTGTTCAATTCAGACAAATACGCCAGAGCATGAAGCAAGTTTAAACTTCATCAACTAGGTTGTAACAAAGCAGTTACTCAGTTTAACTGTTTTTCTTTTACCTGATCATTATGCAGGAGAGATTGCAAACTGAAAGGTGTTCTTGCTTTACTGAGTAAAAGTAAAGAGCAGGTTGATTTCTTAAGTAAGTAGGAAGTAACGCTTGAATGCAGTGGCATGGGCATTGCTTAATCCTCTGTTCAATGCCAAAAGAGCATTGGTCACATCTATTCAAGACTTTGCAATCTTACATAATTTTAGAGTATATCTATTGCACTAATATTCAAGTGTGTGTGACAGTTTACCTGACATAATTCCTGAACATTGGTTGTTCTTCCAAAAAGGTAAATAAGTTATAATAGATAGTGAAAAATATCGTTAGTCTGAAGAATAAAGTAGAAAATGGGGTAATTTGACAGTGATTGGAAACCATTTGTAATCTAGTACCATTTTAAATTTGTGGTTGGTGAAGTATAGTTTTTGTATGAAATACAGCAGTGTCAGCTACACTGCTGTAAATTGTCAACTTGTATAAAATGGAGCTTTCTGCATTTTAAACTGCTGTAAACCTTTGGTATCCTTCAATGTTAGTGAAGCCTCTGCCACCAACACAAGACAATGCATCTCTGATTACATTGGGACTAAATTCATCGTACTCTGAAATATGAAAGTGTATAGGGAGTTGTGATATAATTCAGATTTTGCCTTGAGCTTTTTGCTTCTCCTTTCATTAGTGTAAGAACTATTTTCATTTAGGATGACAAAGGCCAAAACTGCCTGTAAGGAATTGGTAGTCATGTGCTAGTACGTCACTGAGTGTAGCCTAGTCATAGCACATCTGTAACCCAAAAACATGGCTCACCAAGCCTCACAGAGGAGATCTTCAAAGGATGCATCCTTCCCTACTTCAAATTTGGGGCAGTTTACTTAGCTTACTGATTTCTGATCTTCTTTGGAGGTTCTATGAGATCTCGTGATAAACCTGTATCTTCAAAATTAAGTGTTTTTTGTAAACATTCTGCCAAAGGCTTACACTCAGCAGCTTGTGGGTAAGGTACTTGAACTGAAGTAGTTTTGCTATTTGAAATATTATACCATAAGTTATTTCGATCATTTTAAGCAAGAGGATATGCTAACTGTCAGCATAACACTTGCTTTCTGGAATTTTATTCTTGGAAAAACATAATTATTGGAGTCTTTTTGGGTGTTTTATAGAGTTTATTTTCTAAATGTATTTATTTAACTATGTTCATTTTTTTTTTTCCTAATTTTATTTTTGAGGGCTTGATAACCTGCTCGATGAAAACAGAATATCAGATTTGACTCAGACATATCAGCTGTTCAGTCGGGTAAAAGGTGGGCAGCAGATCCTTTTACAGCACTGGAGTGAATACATCAAGGTATTTTGAAATTTTCTTACTACTGTCAAAATATATGCTATTGGCATATATTTATTCTGTCAAAATGAGCAATAAATTGTTCTACTGTATGCATCAAAATGCTATTTTAAATAAATAAAGGAGGACTTTTTATCCCTCCTCAGTAAAACTCACTTGACAAGGCAAGTTGAGAATGACAGCACTTACATTTGGATATGAAATTGTTACTTGGAAATTGTATTCCTTATTTTGGTTATTTTGGTTTGGTTTGTTTTTAAATAGAGGTGTGTGCACATGTTTAGGGTATGCTGGACTGTAGTGTGTATTGCGTTCTGGTTCAAACACAGTCAAGTAGTTGCATATCTGCAAAGCCAGTGGAACCTCAAGAATCCTGCTGTTCTACTACAGCTTTGCAGTGCTACATGTCACCAATCCACAACAGTACAGTTAATAAGATGAATGTTTAAGCTATTTCAAAAGGAATGTTCCTCTTGAAAATAATCCATTCCCAAAGTAGTTTTTGAAAGATTTCTGATTTGTTTTGTGAGGCAAATATGCTAAGCAAAATGCATGAAGGATGCTGCCCCAGAGAGTTCATGCTCTGGTGCTCTTTTAAGAGGAAAGCTGTGAAGCTTCGCACGCTGTATTTCTCTCTTGTGCTGATAATTCCTGACACGGTAATTCTTTCCTGAATTGTCCTTTAGCATATCTGCCTTCAAAGCTAAGTGTACAACATCAGTTCTTTTTAGACTGGACTTTTCTGTGTGCCCACATCTGGAGCGTGCAGTGCATGGGAGCGGGGAACAGTCTCCTCTGCACAAGCACCAAGATGGAATTTGCTCGGCAGAGTTGCGTAGTGTCCCCTGTGCAGTCTGTGGGTCTGTACCCAGCTGAGCCACATGGACATGTATCAAAACAGAAGGTCTTTTTCCTTCCTTGCTCCCAGATCACAATCCTTATGCTGCCTGTTGCTCCATAGATTCTTTTTAGGTCTGCTTTAATGCCATACCTGGGCAAGGTCAGTTTGCTGTCAGGGTGATGAGTTAAAAAGGGTGTAGTTGCTGGTCCAAGGAAAGAAGCAGGAGCTCAGGGCAGGTAGAAAGCTAACAGAATCACAGAGTGGTTAAGGTTGGAAGGGACCTCTAGAGATCATCTAGTGCAACCCCCTGCTCCAGCAGGGACACCCCTGGCACAGGGTGGCATCCAGGTGGGTTTGGAAGATCTCCAGAGAAGGAGCCTGCACAGCCTCTCTGGGCAGCCTGTGCCAGGGCTCTGTCACCCTTGCACTAAAGAAGTTCTTCCTCATGTGGAAATGGAACTTCCTGGGTTTTAATTTATACCCATAAAGCTGTGGGAAGGGAGACCAGATCTCACCTTTCAGCAGCAGCAAACTACTAGGTTGGCTCATCAGGCCTTACACCTCTCAGAGTCGGACACTTTGTGGCTTTATTTTTAAGAAAACTTTTTATACATGTTCAGAAGGCTAGAAAGCGTATTCTATAGGATCAGAAAATCCTCTCCTTTGCAGCAACATTCTTTGTGCCAGAACATACTGAAGTAGGGCTTTGAGAACATAAATTCTAGCCTGTGTGCCAGTGTAAGAAAAAGTATATAAGGAGAGCTGAAGTCCTGTGCTGAAGGTCTGTGTTCTACCGTAGCCGCCACCTTATGATGTCAGACAGGGCACCTCGCTTTCTGTTTCTGAGGAATTTTTGGTGACTTTTGAACGTCAATGATGGAGACTGTGAGATATCCAGATATTTTTCTAATGAAATGGAATTTGTACTAAGTGCAAGATACAGATGCTGAGTATGACAACATTTGTCAACCTTATCTTTGTCTTGGTTCACTCTGAACAAAGTGTCTTGAGAACCATCCCAATGAAAGATTGCAGTGCATAATTAAATATTTAAGTGGAAACTGAGTTTTTGAGAAATTTTCCCCTCTCTACTCAACCATTGTGGCTAATGTATTTTAGCTGATGAAAATATGCTGATGAGATAATGTTCTGCTGTTACTATGCAGATGTTCCTCACCTTGGGAAGCTCATCATTTTGTGGAGGGTAGTGATCAATGCTAGTAACTCATTGGAAATTGTCTGATGGGTTGAAATATTTACAGGCTGTTTTGGTTCAATAGACAAATGGTATTACATTTCTAATTTTAAAGCAGTAAGCATAGGTTTTAAAAAAAAAAAAAAAAAAAAAAAAAGGAGGAAAGTCTGGTTTCTTCTTCTTGCACCAGGGATTTTCATATATATATATATTTTAGATATATATGTGTGTGTGTATATATCATATTAGCTCTTTTTTTTTTTTTTTTTTTGGGCTTGTAGCCTTTATTGAGAGAGAGAAATCTTGGAGTGATGTTAATTGTAGGCAACTATTTCTGTTGATAGAGCTATCAAGTGGATTTAAGAAAAAGTAAAGTTTTCCATTACACTTAATGTTCTTGAGTTACTTTCCATATACTTTCTTTTTCACAAATCATGTAGTTCTGTATTTAACTGTAAATTTGTACATCATACAGTCATGTCTACTGTGCATTTTTGTTTAGCTTTTGTCTTAAATGTATATAATCTTTAAACCAAATACTAATGTTTGAAATCCATTAATGTGTGTCTAGGTTTTCATTTCAAATTTCAATGCATCTCACGTTTTGAAAACATGAAGTCAGATAAGCAGTTTTGTAAGAAATTATTGTAATGCTGAATTTTGCAAAGGTGAATGGATCTGTTGGGGGAGCTAGGTAGTACTCTGAAGTATTTTATTTTCAAAAGTATTTGTTTTACAGAACTTTGGGACAACAATAGTGGTTAATCCTGAAAAGGACAAGGATATGGTGCAAGAGCTACTAGATTTTAAGGATAAAGTGGACCATATCATAGAAGTGTGCTTTCAGAAAAATGAGAAATTTATAAACTTGATGAAGGAATCCTTTGAAACATTTATCAACAAGAGACCAAATAAGCCTGCAGAATTGATAGGTACACGTGTATTTTTTTTTTTTTCTGTAAAATATTTCCGAAACCTGTAGAAAGCATGGTAAGGTGCTGCTGCTGCTGAGTGTGCTGGTGTAACAGGGGCGCGGGATGCCTTCCCTTTGAGGAGCCCTGCTTGGGATATGGGGCGGAGTAACAGCGGGAGCTCTGGCGTGCAGCTGGGCTCTGGGTGGGTGTCCCCAAGGCGCGTGGCAGCTTCTGCCCTTCCCGCGCTCTGCTCCTTGCCGCGCTGAGATGGCGCTAACAGCTGCACAGAAAACCCTGTGATACTGTCCGTGGAGTGGGGTGAAGGGGAGCTATGGCCAAAAAAAAAAAAAAAAAAAAAAAAAAAAAAAAAAAAAAAAAAAAAAAAAAAAAAAAAAAAGGAAATAATTTTGTTTAGAGGCATAGAGGAGTTCTTCAGATAACACCTCTGTCGGAAAGGAGGAGGAAGTTCTGCCTGTCTCTACCAGGGCTGAAGTTGGAAGGACAACAGTTTTAAAAAGCCTTCTGATATACGGAGGTTGAATAGAGAATTTTCTTTTGAGTACCCTAAAGAGAGCACTAGTGGTCATTAAGGCAGAAAATAATAATAATAAAAAAAAAGCATCCTATTTAAAGATACTGTTTTTGAGATTCTCCCTGATCTGGCCAAAGCTAAAGCTCTCCTGGCTCTTTTTTGCATGCAGCCAGTGAAGCTGTGGCAGTTTGCATTAGCAGAAGATGTTGCTCTTAGTTTGTGGGTTTTTTAAAACCTCTGTGAATTCTTCTTGCCATTAGCTTACTCATTGTCTTCCTTCTAAAACCAACTTTAAGAAGGACACGTTGCACGAGCCGACTGATGTAGATTAAAGCCACGACATGCCTGCTGTCATTTGTGGATTGTGATGCTTCAGCTGTTGCAATGGTTTCCTCCTTACCCCAGTAGAAGTCGGTGTAGGGATGCCAGTGTGGCTTAACAAATACTCAGCTTAGACTCCTGGCTTAACCTTATTTCTGGCAGGCAGAAGCTACTAACTTCAAAACACTGCTTCTGTTTACACTGTGGTATGCTCAGAGCATAGAGGGGAGCATGGTAAAGGTCTGCAAAGAGAGTCCTCTGTGTTGTTTGTTTCTGTTTCTCATAAAATATATTCATATGCATTTTACAATTCCAAAACATTGTCTGTTAACAAGTAGTGTGCTTGCAGTGAATGTGCATAAAAATAGGGAACTTTTAATGTGAAAATTTTACTGCTTTTGTTTTATTCATCTTTTTCTTGGTCAGTTCCTTTTGTAATGTTTCTCCATTCTGGCAGTAGTGCAGTGGGGCTCTCTAATATCACTGACTGAAGGGATGGGAGAACAGAAAAGGGAAAATGTAGCACTTAAACTGTATTGCAATATGCAGTTATATTCAAATTGGGTTGGGGGCACTTGAGTTGGTGATTTTTGGAATGGTTCCTTTAAACTCCTAAACTTTTTTGTTTTATTTGTAGCAAAATATGTGGATTCCAAATTAAGAGCTGGTAATAAAGAAGCAACGGATGAAGAGCTGGAAAGGATCCTTGACAAGATCATGATAATATTCAGATTCATTCATGGTAGGGAATATCTGTTCACAATTGCAGTTTAAAAAGTTTTCATTGGTGCTACCAGAACTGTGTTCCTCTGAATGTAAGAGCTTTCTTGTAGCAAGAGTTTTTACTAGAAAAAGTCTCAAAGTTGTGTTGTGCTTGAAGAAGCCCAGCAAACGCCAGAAGACAAATTTTGCCTTTGGAGATTGTCAAGTGGGAGACGTTTTACAGTCTGTGGGTGAAGAGCAAAAATTCAAGAGGTAGTTGGTGAAAGTTTTTTCACATAAATCAACCATATCTCTAACCATAATCTCTCTGCTAATGACAGAGACAGAAATATTAGTGTAACTTCCTCCTTCCAGCCTATGCTTCTATATCCTGGATGCAGCGTATGTGAAATCCTAGCAATGAAGAGCTTATTCCTCTTTTCTCACTATGACTTGAAGTGCAGACAAAGGACTGAGAAACGTTTACTGCTTTTTCACTGCTTTTGAAATGCATTAACCTGAAACACCTCTCTCTGCAAGTAAAATCAGTTGTGTCTGTAAGGAGGCTGTTTTTAAGTTGAATAGCAGGAAAATATATAGTGTTGTGAGGGAGGGAAAACTTTTGTCCTGTGCTGAATGGGGAATATGCAGGGATGCCCAGTTCTGTTTTAAATTCTTATGGCTGGGATCTCTTTCCTCACAAAATCCAAAATGCGGTAAAACAGACAAGAAAACAATCTTTTTTTGCTTGTTTATTTGTTTTTTGTCAAAGGCAAATAGTATTGGGTGGAGATAGCAAATGAATGTGGTATCACTGGGATCTTAGCATTAGCATTAGGTGTGTGTGCAAGGTGCTGGTAAGGAGGTGATGGGACCATTACAAGTCGAGCGAGGATTGCTGTGGATTGGAGCAAATTTCTGCCCTTAAAGGGTGAAGCAGCTCACCGGTGTCCTTGCACTACCACTGAAGAGTCTGGGGCAGCTCGGATGTGTGAGCTCTGTGGATGTCTAGACTGCTTTTCTGTTTCAAAAGATGACTGGCAAACCTGGTGAAAAGATTTCTGCTTGTTTTTGTTCATCTTAAGGTTTTTAAGGTTGTTTATTTAATACAGAGGAGTCCTTCGGTTTTCATTTTAATAACACTTTGGAGGCAAAATTTAACCCTAGAGGGAGAATGTTGTTTTGGGCCCAGGTCATTGCATGTGCTTTGCAACTGCTTCTATGGGAAATATAGGCAGCACGTGCTCCTGAAAAGAAACAAACAACAACAAAAAAAAGACATAAAAAATTTGCAAAATTAACTAGGTAAATAATTCAAAGGTAAAAAAGAAGAGTACTTCTCTACTTGTTGTGTAGGGAGTGTTGTTCCACTGATTGATGTGTCAAGAGAAAGGATTTGTCTGCAAACCTAAAGTACAATGGTGCAGATACAATGTCTGGTTCAGCTTGTGTTTTAATTTTATTCCAATTTCCGTACAGGTAAAGATGTGTTTGAGGCGTTTTATAAGAAAGACTTGGCCAAAAGACTGTTGGTTGGGAAGAGTGCATCAGTAGATGCTGAGAAGTCCATGTTGTCAAAGCTTAAACATGGTGAGCATCTTTATTTGTGTTCAATTTTAATTACTTTTTGGCTTGTAAATTTGAATCCTTATTGTGCCTTAAAAAGTGACAATCAGATTTTAAGTAATAGCTGAGTGTATTGCAGCTTTTGCTGTTCTAAGTGGGAGCCATGGGTTTGGCTTTCTGGAGTTCAGACTGGTTCATTTAAGGCACCTACATGGGAGGAGAATATGTCCCTCATTGCAGGTGCTCTAGAGCCTGGCAGATCGGGCTCGGCTACCTCAGGTTAAGCCAATTCTGCTCCTTCTGTGCCTGTTTGTCACTGTGGAATCTTTGCTTTCCTTTGTGTGACAGAATGTGGCGCTGCTTTTACCAGCAAACTGGAGGGCATGTTCAAGGACATGGAACTGTCAAAAGATGTCATGGTTCAGTTTAAACAGGTACATTAAATTCATGTGTGCTAAATGTTCAACTGAGATGGGGAAGAGCAGACTTAATCTATCAGTGTTAAACCTTTGTATTAAGCTAAAATAAGACAAAAGAACTTCGATCATATTCTCACCAAACTTTCAGTTTCTATTTATAGTCCTATCTATAGAATAGATATTATTTGTTGTATATCTGTTAAGAGATAATCTTAACTTTACAGTTTTATTTGAATCCTTTTAAAGTAAATTAAAGGCTAAACACTATGTAGTAATTTAGTTCTCTGTAACATTTTTTTAAAGGCCGTTTTCTCTTTTTCTGTCAACTGTGGCTTTGTGAGTGGCCCTCGCCAGAAGAACTCCCTGGAGATTACTAAATGCACAGAAATGCACCTGTGTCTCAGGGTCCTCAGCTTCCAAATAACTGTTGCCCGAGAGAGTTGGAGGAAATAGAGGACATGTGCTTGCCCTGTTACATTTTATTCTTACATTTTATCCTGAGTGCTTGTTTCGTGGCCCTGTGAGGGATGGGATACGGAGGAAGAGGTCTGACCCGGGACAACTGTGCTTGTAACACAATCTGGTGATCAGTTTTCTGTCGCGGACTGTGCAGCACAACTTAACTGATGCTGTAGCCAAATTACAGGAAGGCGTGCAGTCTAGCACACCTAGTCTTAGGGCATGCTTTTGACCTTACAGTGCTTGCCCTGGTTCTCATGAGAAGCTTTTGTTTTGCTTTGTTTGTATGTGATTAAAGTTCTTTTCACTGTGACACCTTCTCAAGACAGTGGTCTAGTGAATAGCTTAACCCATGTTGTTCTGCTCTTGTTGCTTCCAGCGACTCGCTGTATTTTGAAATGTCACTGTGGGTGTGTGGCATAAAATAGACGTGACATTCAAAATCTTGTTAAAGCCAATCAGGGGTGCAGCCTGTAGGAAACGTTAATTTTTCTACTATTTTAATTTCTAACTTAAAATAGATACATGTATTTTCTAATTATCAAAATAGAGCAGCATCCTTAAATCATTTTTGTCTTTTGTACTTCAGTATATGCAGAACCAAAGTGACCCAGGAAATATAGACCTCACAGTAAATATATTAACTATGGGATATTGGCCAACATACACACCTATGGAAGTCCACTTGAATTCAGAGGTGAGTGTTTAAATTCTCCTTCTAAGCACTCTTCAGAGTGGAATCATAATCTCTGTCATAGAGTGAACGAGTGCCCTCTGATTAATTTTTTTCTGATAGGTAGTGAAGGTGTTTACCTCGTTCCAGAGATTCCCAATTTGAAAGAAAAAAAAAAGAAGTAGCAGCTGCTAAAATGCATTT
Organism: Nothocercus julius; assembly: GCA_013398735.1. NCBI lineage: Eukaryota > Metazoa > Chordata > Aves > Tinamiformes > Tinamidae > Nothocercus > Nothocercus julius. The sequence continues at coordinate 719,911 of VZSV01000217.1, read as the reverse complement.
TTAAGGGATTACATTTCACTTACCATTTTTTTCACCTTTTAAATAATTATAATCTAAAATTACTGTTAAAATATGTCCTCTTTCACATAACACTCATACCCTTAGAAGTTTAAAGTTCACTTTAATGTAGTCAATTTTTAACTTCATTGGTTAGGCATTTTGATCCTGCTGAAAGCTATGTGACTGAGAGCTCTTTTTTTCCCTTAGATCTGTCCTTTATTTCCTTTGAAGTTTGTCTCAAAACCAGCCAATGCATTGACTGGCACTAGCGTGAAAGAAAAATTGTTTTCAAATTGACAGATTTTGCAGAGCTCATTTCAGCAGTTATGAAAAGAACCAAAAGTGAGATAGGTGTTTGGAGCCCTGCTCTCTATAAATACCATGCTGGGTCTGAAGCGCAGCAAGCCCTTACCCCCATGGCACCTTTGCCTCAGCTGCAGGCTGGTTAGAAGGGATCCAGCCTGAGCACTACATGGTGAAAATCAGGAGTAAAACCCCCTTCCTTGGAAACCTTTGGAGGATGTTAAGTGCTGGAATCAGACTTGATGCTATCTGGAACAAACTAAGAGAAGAACTTGGAAGCAGATGGTGATAGTCAGTACGTAGGCGGGAGGTGTGTGGTGGTTTTGTTGTTGCTGTGTTTTTTGTTTGTTTGTTTTTGTCCCATGACTTCTTTTTCAATTGTGAAGTCCAGCGGCGTACAGTAGTACTGGTGTACTTGAGAGCAGAATTTAGCCTTTTGTTTTTACTTTTCTGCACAGAAACCTTTATGAAATGCTGTTGAGAAGAAGCAAAGAAATCACATGCATGAAGGCACCCATCGTTGCTGCACTGGAATAGCACTAATACACTTTTGTCTCTTTGTTTTACAGATGATTAAGCTTCAAGAGGTCTTTAAAATGTTTTACCTGGGAAAACATAGCGGCCGAAAGCTTCAGTGGCAGACCACTTTGGGGCATGCTGTCCTCAAAGCAGACTTCAAGGAAGTAAGTTTGACTTGTTTAAGGCTTAAGCAGTTAGTATTACCTTTAAATCAGTTACTTGGAATCCAGTTGTGTTTTTGTTGTTGTTTTTTCTAAAAGAAATAAAATTTTAATGGCAAAGCAAGCACTTCTTGATCAAAACAAAATCCTACCTAAGTAAAAGAGCAATATGATAGTTTTCAGTAATAAGTGTATCAGTTTGATACAACATGTTGCTCATTCAAGTAAAGGAAGTGGTAATCAAGCAGGACATTACTGAAAGAAAAGAAATGCAGTATCTTTTTATTTTTTTAATATGGAATTATTTTGATTAAGTAGCATTTTCATAGAAATACTGATGGCATTTTTAGAATGCTTCAGTAGTACAAAAATACACCGGAGGATTATTGATTTAATGACTGAAGTCAAAGTTTAAATGTTTGCTGAATTAATTAAGTCTTAAATAACTATATTGTTTCTTAATGTGGCTTTTGCTTTGTCTCATCAAATATTTTGCATTTTGTTAATGCAGTTTAATGGAACCAAAGCAAAGACAAAAAAATACATATTTTACTAAGTCACTCTGAATTTGAACCACAGCACAAACTGTGGCCTTGTGCTGCAATAAGATGTTGCTTGGCAATAGGTAATTACTATAGACAGTTCTTATATCTGTCTGAGGAGTTTGACTTATTTATCTCCTTCTCATTGTCTGTTTATGCAAACGTTGTGCTACAGATAAACTGTCACTGTATATCACAGTGAATCAAAGTGAGCTTTTGGTTCTTTTATGTTTGATCTGATCCTGAGGTATTATGTGTTAGTGTGCTCATTGCTATGAGGTGAAGCTTAGGTGAAGTCTAAACTAGAGATTTGGCATTGAGGGTGGCAAAGCCAGAATTTCTTCTATTATAACTAAAAGAAGTAAATGGTGTGAGTTAAAAACTGGGTCACTCAAACGGCCTTATGATGTGTGCTTTATTACTACTGGTAGATTAGCAAAAAAATGTTCTAAAGAATACACTCTTTTCTTGATACTGCCTTCAAGCATAATCTGTGTGATGGATATTCAAAAATGTACATTTTCTATTTCTCCAGAAATTTAAAAAAAAAAAAAAAAAAAAAGCTTCTGTAACTTGACAGAATTTTGATATACATTAGAAAATGCTCTAGATGTGACTTATTATTTGATATTTTCTCTTTTAGGGGAAAAAAGAATTTCAAGTATCACTCTTTCAGACATTAGTGCTGCTTATGTTTAATGAAGGGGATGAATTCAGTTTTGAAGAAATTAAAATGGCCACTGGTATAGGTAAGAAAAGTACTTTGTCATTCTTAAATATTTTTGTTGAATGATTAATTACCAAGTATGAGTCTGCATGTAAAGGCCACATTGTAAGGAGTTTGCTATGATTATTCAGAGAAGCTTTATGAGTCAATGGTACACGCATGCTGAAAGAGGTGAATAGAACACGCTGCTGGAACTTTCTAGTGCATAAAATAACATTTCATAAAATTATTAGTAAGAGAGGCATAGCATGCCATTATTAACATCCCATCAGTTTTATAAAATACATCACTGCAATTCTTAAAATTCACATCAATATAAAAAATAGTTTTCTGTACAGATTGTTTTAGTTCTACTACAGTTTCGAATATTGTTTATTTTAAAATGATCTATTGTAGACCAGTGTTATTTTGGGGTGATATGAGAGAGAATGTTGAACTGTTCTGAGAGGTTGCACACGTATTTTCAATTACTGTTGCAGGAGTGCCCCATTTACAATAGATTTCATTTGTTAAGAAAATAAGTGGCCAGTAGGGAGTGTGCTTTGTAGCTCTCCTCTTCTGCACTTTGTATCCGAAGGTGGGAATGACCTAGAACTGATGAAAACCATAGTCATCCTTTTACGCCTTTCCTCTCTTTGCTCTTTGATTATTTATTTTAATAATTTTTACTCTTCCTTGAAATGATTGCAACCATTAGCATTTAAATGGGAAAAAATCCACTATGTCTTTATTTCCTGGCATTTCTGCATCAACCAGCAGTTCATACCAGCAGCCATTTCTATGTTGAATCTTAAGATCAGCCCACAAAGCAACTGCTGAAAAAGTATGTGAACATGCACACAAGTCCATTTCACAGGATACTGCAAAATCCAGATTTACAAGATATTATAAAATCCTACAGCTCAGAAAGGTACGTTTCCAGGGGCATTAGTGTCCAGGTGCTCCCGCTTCCTGTCCTCCAGGCCTCAGGTTGCTTCGTCATCCGCTCCATTATGGCTCTGGGGCGGAAGAAGGTCCACACCAGCACTACTGATAGCGTTGGGAGAGACTACATAGGCTCCTTAGGTCAGGGTACAACAGGTGCAGAACAAGCAAATTCAGGGCAGCCTGATGCAGATCCCGGGCTCTTATCTCTCATTACTGTAGCTCGGGGCTTGTGTTCTGGCCGCCCCACAGCAATAGATAAAATCTGCTGCGTGGAAATCCATTCTATTGCAGTGCAATAAAAAGGATTTTAGTAAACCGTTTCTAGGCAGCTGGCTAGAATTGATTTCCTGATCTGTGCGATGATTGGGAGCTATTTGTATTGTTGCTTTGAGTGTCACATCTGTGTTTATCTTTTAATGGGTAAATAGCACATGAATGCACCCGATGGGGACACTCTGTGGCCCTCAAAGTTCCCTTGGGCCAGGGCAGTTCTTGTTACTGGATGCTCCTGTTGCTCAGTGGTACCCTGCCGAAGGCAGTTATCCCAGCTAGCTGGAAAAGGAGAGGCAGTTTTTAAGAGAACAGCTGAATTTGTGATTCAGCTGCCGGGGAAATCGACTGCTGGGAGCAGAGGTGATGACAGCTGGGCTTGAGAGAATGCTCAGATGAACCAGAGGTCCAGCCTCACGTGCGTACAAGTAACACAGCACCCATAGGGCAGCATTTATCAACATGGTATAAGTGTGTGTGGGGGGGTTTGTTTGTTTTTTAATTTAGTAGAACTAGGAAGCATTCAAAATATTAGGAACAAGGATTGAAGATGTGTATCAGCTTCTGTGGAAGGAACAGTTATGTATGTTAGGACTAAACTAAGTAGACCAGAAGGTGGATAGAAATTGGTGAATAAAGATTCACTTCCTTACTCAGGGAAGAACTAGAGGGCATTAAATGAACCTGGCAGATGATCGGTGCAAACTGAATGAGAGGGGTTTCTTGCACAAAAATGGTAAGCTGTGCAGCTCTTGATCACAGCATGTTAGGGAAGCTAGAAGTTCACAGGGCTCAAGGAGGCAGGTTCAGGGAAGAACAGGGCACTGAAGGTCTCTAAGTGCATAGAAACCACCTCTGGCTTAGAAATTTCCTGAGCCTTAAATAATTGGAGACTTAGAGAACAGTAGTTTGAGGAGAGAAGAAAGATCAGGAGAGCATCCTGTATTTTGTCACTGGTCTGGATGGGCCTGCTGACTGAGGATGTCCCCTCTTCATCTCCAAAGACTGGGATATACTGAATCTCCCACTTCTGAAGAATTGTATTTAATCCCTCCCTTTTACCTCAATGTTTATATGTACCAGATCTTTCTGGGACTGTACGATTTTTATTTAATTGATGGATTTATTCTGAGCCCTGGCACTCTTTGCACAGTAGTGTTTACTGCAGAAGTGTTCGGAGAGCCACTCTGTACCATAACTTAGGGGGAAAGAGGGAATAAGATGTTTCAAGTTGGAATATCTTTAAAACAGGGCAGTAAATGAGATGGTGAATTAGACCACCACCATCTGATAGTACTCATGCAGAAACTTTACAGGAACTTCCCAGTATAAATACTCGTCTAGTCTGTGCAGTTTATAGTTAGTTTGTGAGCCTTGGTGCAAGAGTAAAGGCGAGTGACAAGTGCAGTGTGATTAAAACTCATGCAGTAGTTCTGCAGGTTACTGCAGTGTAGCAGGCTTTTACTGAGAAGAATGGAATTGCTGGGCTTATGCATTAGTATGTGTGTGTATATATATGTATATAAGGGAAAAGGCAGCATGATCTTTGTGATACCGGACTTCTCTTTAAACTCTTTGGAAGCCTATTGCACCATCATAATTGTGCACTCGGATTTTCAGAAGATCTTGATAAATCCATCACTGGCACTTGAATTAAGTGCCTGCAGTTTAAGAGGGGAGTCCCTCTTGTGGATGAATAGTTGGTTAAAAGGCAAGAAACAGCAGGTATAAAATATGGGCAGCTTTCACAGTGAAAGAAAGCTCCTAATTGGGATCCCCATGTAATTATTCAATATAGTCATTAATGATCTGCAAAAGAGGTTGAATACTGAAGTGACGGGATTTGATGCTGATGGAAACTTCCTCAGGAAGATCAAAACTAAAACTTCTGCAAGAGTTGCAAAAGGATCTCACACTGTAGGACTATTGGGAGATCAAGTAACACCTGATGCTGATGAATATAAGAAGTCAGTCTGAGGTGGGGAATAGTCTTGACTCCATGTACAGTGCTTGACTTTCAGTTAGGTATTACTACTCAGGAAATGATCATTGCCTTCCCTGAAAGCATGAACTCAAAGTTTATCAGTGATGAAAAAGACAAACAGTATGCTAGAAAGTTTTTTTCTTTTCTTTTTTTTTTGTTTTTAATAAATAAAATAGAAAGTTATTGAGTGCTGCATAAATTCCAGGTCAGCCCATCTCTAAAGGAGTATAGTAGAAGTAGATAAGGACAAGGAAGGATGAAAAGAAATATTGAAGGTATAGAACAGTTCCCATGCAGAGAATGGAGTATTCATCTTTTACGTAAACTTGGGACATGATAATTTGGAGAGGGGAATTGGAAGAAATACAGTAGCCTGTAGAATTATGAATGGCTGAGAGATGATTAACAGTGAATTCACTAGCTAACACAGGACAAGAACCGAGCTGTGTTTTAGCTTTTCCATCAGTTAGTAGCCAAGTGAAAGAGCAGGTGCCTTTCAGGATGGGCATGTTGGTCCAACCCATCCAGCAGTTAATCTGTTGTCCTTGTTCTCATCCGAAGCTGGGTTACCCCTCTGAGAGGAATGGCAGCCCTTAAAGTGGCGATTCCCGAACTCTGAAGCAGCCCACGGCTGCTGGTCCTCTGTTTCCTGCACCCACACTATTTTTTTGTTGCTTTTTTAACTGAAGACATATAAAGATGATAATAAATTGTATCTTGTTATTTAATATGTTCCAGTGGACCTCCTGTCGTATAAGCCTCGTGGATAAGATGTTGGAAAATGTAGACGTAAAACATTTGGCATTTTCCAGTGTTAAAAAAGCTAACAAGTTTAAAAATAAATAAATAAATAACAGCTTCAGTGATTATTCTGTTTTTGCCTCAGCCTTAGCAGCTGTTCCACGGGGATACCTCAGATACAGCAGTGACATCTCCCAAGCTGCCTTGTCAGTTGCAGTCTGAGGGCCAGTCAGATATCTGTTTGTTACTCTCAAAAGTCATTCTGAAAATATTATTTAAAAAAAATGACAAGCCTGCGTGGCAGAAAGCAGTAAGATGATATTAGTTAAAACTTTCCATTGCTTAAGCAAGCACTTCAACGAATTAAAACCTGCTGGCGATTTGTGTCACTACTGCACTTGGCAGGATAGGACAACCAAGGCCAGAGTTCCTCTTCTATGTCTTTTTGTTACATTTTTTTACATCTTCATCATCTACTATGTAATATTTTAAAAGAGATTAATATGTGTATTAATTGACCTGTAGGAATGTGAACGTCGAGCTAGGAATTTTAGAACTATGATAGTGTTAATCTTTTATTTCTTTGTCTAGTTCAGCACTAGATTGCAAAGCCTGTGTTTCAGTTCTTAGGTTGCAGCTCTGCTCAGAAGATTTGAGGTGTTTGGTGATAATGTTTATATTGTGAACACAACTATTCTGGACATTGTACAGGCCGTTTTAATGCAGGATCTTCTTGATACAAACCTTGCAATATAAGGGGTAGATGGTTTTAGACTTAATTTTATCTTTTTATCCAAATGATTTGAGTTTTAATTCTTACAAGATAAAATTTTCTTCAACCACTTGTTTCTACTACTTTCCTGTTGTGGGGGCTTTTGTGTCTGTAATGACCGTTTTATCTTCTAACAAAGCACCTACCTGCCAATTTGGACTTCTTCCCACCCGTTTTGTTTTGTTGTTGTTTGTTTGTTTGTTTTCTTCCTGGTATGTAATGTGAACTCCTGATATTATTTTGGGCAGAAAACTCACTGTGATGGTTATTCTTGACCTATACAATTCTGTGCACGCTCTTAATATTTTTGCATAAACTAATAAGACCAAACTTGAAGGATGTAATTTGTATTATGTAATTTGAACTTAATTAGAAGACAACAAAGATAGTATCTTTTTATATTTTTAGATTAATTATGTGAAACTTCTCATGTTAACTTTTTGGTCTTCTATCTCCTTTACTTTGAACTTCTTCACAGAGGACAGCGAATTAAGAAGAACTTTGCAGTCTTTAGCCTGTGGTAAAGCACGAGTATTGATTAAAAATCCAAAGGGAAAGGATGTAGAAGATGGAGACAAATTCATGTTTAATGGTGACTTCAAACATAAATTGTTTAGAATAAAAATAAATCAAATCCAGATGAAAGAAACAGTATGTATTTTCCTGTTTTTCTTTTTGCATTCATCCTGGTTAAGTTGACTGTTAATCTACATGTGCCACCCAAACAGATAGAATTTCCACCTTTGCTGCTGTAACTTTTGTGTTTGGAGGAAGAGATTTTTCATTTTTGTGGTAGTCAGAATGACCAGGACTCACAGAGCCAGTAAAGATTATAAANCCTGCATTTGGGCCTGTTTCTTAAATGGATGCATTCTTGCAGACGTTTCAGTCCACCTTAGAAGTTTTCATGGTATGGATTAAGTTGTTGATACTGTATTAAAAATCACAAATCAAATACTGCAATATCTTTTGTTGTTGTTTTGTTTTTATATATATACTTACAGTGTAAGAAAGTTACTGAAATAGGAATAACTGTGCTTTTGCAGTGGATGTTTTTGCTGGACTTGAATTCCAGTTCTTGGCATCAACTGACATGTTTTAATTATAACGTTCTTTCTGTTCTGCCTTTCTATATTAAAATCCCTAAAAGACTAACTGGACTTAAGCAGTTTTCTACAGAATAATACTGTATTTGGGCTGCCATGTGTTGTATTTTTAATATTAAATGAACTCTTAAGTTTTTTTTTTTTAATAGAACATTGATTTAATATATGTGACTTTTTTTTTCCTTTCCATTATCCTTATCTTTGGCTTGCTGTAGCAGTATGCTTCAGAGTCTCTTAGTTCTTGATGTACAGTGATGTGTATGTCTGTCTCAGAACCAGACATGAATAAATATGTGTTGCTTAATGGAAAAGATTAACTATAGATTTTTTTTTTTTTTAATAACATTAATTAATAAGTGATGTGATATGTGGTGCTGAATTGTTCCTTAGGTGGAAGAACAGGTCAGCACAACTGAAAGAGTATTTCAAGATAGACAATATCAGATTGATGCGGCTATTGTAAGAATAATGAAGATGAGAAAGACGCTCGGTCATAATCTTCTTGTTTCTGAATTGTATAATCAGCTGAAATTTCCAGTAAAGGTATCTGTTTTTGTTTTTGTTTTTTTCAAACAATCTTAGAATTATCTAGAAATATGCAGTATTCTTTTCAGTTCCATGAGAGTTAAGAAATCTGAGAAGTAATATCTGAATCAAATGTAAAGATGCAGGTTTTAAAATGAGTGCATTAACAGAAGTGAGCCAGAGCATCAGTGGCTTTTTATCAGGAACTTCTTGTTGGATTTTTGGATTTTCTTTTTTTTTTAACATGTTTTATTTCCTTAGGTATTTTTAGCAGTCCTTTTAGATAAAATATACAATCTTACCTTTGCATGTATATTGTTAACTGTTACTAATCTCAGCTTTTCTTCTAGCCTGGAGACTTGAAAAAGAGGATTGAATCTCTCATTGACCGAGACTACATGGAGAGAGACAAAGACAACCCCAATCAGTATCACTATGTTGCATAATGGAGAAGAAGTCCTTTTATATTAAAAAAAAAAAAAAAAAAAACAACAAAATCATCCAAATATATCTTCTAAATACTGAATAAATGCTGTTCCAGACTTTACTATTAGCAGATTTCAGGTTGATATATATTATTCAACCAGCTGCATGCACTGCTATGGAAGAGAAGCAAAACGATGCATTAATTGGATCACGTTTGTCAAGAATCCCTACTAATTTTAAATGTCACATTTTTATTTCTTTTAGTTACTTCTTTTGTTCTTTGGGATTCTTGGAAAATTTGTTTCTACAGTTTTTTCAACAATGTCATGGAAATTGGATGGAAAGGTAAAATTACCTGTGTAAGAAATGCTTCTGTGATAGATGCAAGTCTGGTTTATTCAGGTGTGTGTACCTGACTGTGCATCCCTGGAGACCCTATATGCTGCATTCTTTAGCCACGGTGACAACCTGGGTAACTTTTTAAAAACCCTTAATTGAAGAACACTTATGTACAAGCAGTGTGGTTGAAATACACTGAATTTTTGAAATTATGCACCATGAATACTCTTAATCTTGTATTCATTCAATTTTCTTTCAAATGATTATGAACTTCAGTCTGGTTTGGATAAATCAGGTTTTGAAGTGAGATCCTTGAAGTGCCAAGAGGACAACTGTTAATGTGTGTAGTGAGCTGTCTGATTATTTAGCTAAGATACTTACTTGTGGATTATGATTTTATTAGTACTTTGCTGGTTTGGGTGGCAAAAAAGAATTGAGTCAAAGACGCCCTACCTCATTTTAGGGCAACTAGTTTTTATCACTGTTCATGTAATTGCCGTAAATTTAGTTTTGCCTTTATAAAGTTGCATACAGGGAAACTACTGTACAGTGTGCGCCACTTAAAGATAAAAAAAATAAAAGGAAATAAAAGATTTTTTTAAAAAAAAAATAAAGACTTTTACAGTCTTGATGCTATGAAAGCATAGTTTTTGTCTTGAATGACTAAGGCTTTTGTGAGTACTTTGTTACATATTGTATATATGTAAGTTGATTTGAATTAAAGAATGGAAGACAGTGTAGATCTGTTAGGTAATTGTAATTAAAAGGAAGATACTTTTGTGGTAATACTTACAAGCTGCTGCTTATTTTCAGGATTTGCATAAAAGTGTGTTTCATTCTGATAAAGAGCTACCAAAGGAGTTTTGATCATGGCATAATGAGAATTTAACTGAACAATATTTTCTTGAGATACCTTGCAAAGTTTATGTAACATGGGGTTTGTGCATCAATTAAAAGACCACCATCTCTTTTTAAAATAAACACTGCTAAAAATTGGCATCTTGTTAGTTTATGTATTGAGGTCCTTGTTTTGTCATCTGATGTCATTAATTGTATTGCATTCTTTTGAATTATTTTCAGTCCCTTTGTGTTTAGAAACATGTTTAGTTTACTGTATTTAAAGCATATTTAATATTGTAATTTAATGTAGACATATTTTAATATTTGAATCTTCAGTTAATTCAAATAAAAACTTCGATGCCTATCGAGTATTACTTCCTTAGTCTTTGCGAATGTTAAGCGTACGTATGCAGTGTGTTGCTTGGAGTTAATTATAACACTCGCTGCATATGAAAACTGATCAGCTCCATCTTACTTGCATCTGCTTGGAAAACAAAATGAAGTATTTCCCTCACTAAAGTGTAAGGGGCAGAGGCTCCATCCATATAGGAAGTTAGCAGTAGCAGTGTATGTAGGTATATACATATGTATATTTATCAAGAAGTGAATATGTACTCTGTTCCCTTTCTGAACCCAAACTTCCTGGTTCAGGCGTTTTAAACTTCAGCCTCTTGGCTGAATTACTATCTGATTATACCAATTAAAACTAAGTTGTTACCCAAGCAGTGGAAATTCTGAAGCCTGTGTATGTCTGTTGTGCTATGCTGTACTTGCCCCTTTCTTGCTCCCTGCCCTGCTACTGTACTAACTCAAGCAGCAGGGTTGGGGAGGGCTTTTCTCATCAGTGCTGCTTGCTTGTGGGAGCAGGGATCTTGTTTCTCCTTCGTCCACCTGCTGATTTCTGCCCACCTCCTCACCCTCAAACCACTGCTGAAGATTTTACTTCTCTACATTGGTCTGAAAATGGCCTCTGAGATTCAGAAACCCTGGCCACATCATCACATGACTCTCTCAAAACCCCATTTTTAATCTGGCTTCCTCATCTTCCTCCTCCTAGGATTTTCTATGTGCTAAACAAATAAGCAAGCAGCTTAGTATTATTTAGTCTACCAGTTAGTATGGTATAGCTGCATTTAATTGCTTTTTGACAGCTGGTGATAGAATCTAGCTGAGTATCCTGTCCTAATCAATTGTTGGTTTGATGCTGCCTATTTGGTTCACTCTGTCTGTGGGTGTATTGTAGCTACAGGGAAAAGGTGCCTATATTTTATTTATTTATTTATTTGCTGGAAGATCACCTAATGTGGAAAATAGCAATGTGTGGCAAAGTAATAGATTTTCTCTGCAGTACATCCATGTTCATTAGAGAGAGTCTTGAAAAGTGCCTGGATCTTGGCAACGCAACATCCTTGAAACAGACTGTATGGCAACATCTATGCAAGGACCAAAAAAAAACAAAAGGAAGAAAAAAATCAGTCTGGGATACAGGTGTCAGACTCTCCTAAATCCTAGCAAAAGCTACTAACTTTTTGGCTTAATTTATTCAGACATATGTGTTTAATCTACTAAAAATGAAACAAAAACCACGCACTACCCACATGTGATGCCCAGTCATCTAACTAAAGCTTGCTGTGAAATCTGAAGGGCTGTGGTATGCAGCTTGAGCGATGACAGTCGTAGGGGTCTTCCCATGTCCTGCAATTTAAGCTTCCCTTCCCAACCACCACCACTCCCCTTGCTGCCCACTGCTTGTGTCCTGCTTCTCCTAGTTTTGTACTTGAGCTGCCACTGGGAGTCCTTTATTTGCACTGGAGTTGCCATGTAATTCCTTTGTCCTGCTTCAGATTCTTTCTGTGTTCAAAATCTTTCCTTTGTGTGGAGGGTGCATGCACTATATATTTGGAAAAAAAAAAAAAAAGGCAAACAAAAAACACCTTTCAGGCAACTGTTTTAATGCATCAATGTTATACGCATATAGACTTATCTGTACATTTATGATCTTGGACAGCTGTTGAAGGGAGAGTAGACTCTGCTGTTATGTTGGTTATCTGTTCTGAGCGAGTCTCTTTGGACAGAAAATAACTCTGTGAAGTCAGCTAACAGGCAGCAAAGGCTAAAGAAAATTGGGAGTAAATTCTTCCTTGGTAAAAGCTCTCAATCTGTATGTTGTCTTCTATGCTGGTATTCTACCTTAACGCTGCAGCACAGCATGTGCTGTGTAACTTGCCTCCTGTATCTCCTGGCTATTTCCCACATTCTTCCCCAAATGCAGCTGTTGTGCATCCCTGGCTCTCCAATAATCTGGAACTGTATCGGTGCTGATTAGCCAGCATCTCAGTGAAGCACATGGTGCAAGTGCTCTGTACGGGCTCCCTTCCCAACACGGTGGTACTAACCTGTATCTTTGTGCTCTCCCTTTATATTATTATTTATGGCATTTTTTAAGTTATTGAGCACTGAGGCTAATGTCTAACAGGGTTGCACAAGATTCAGTTCATCAGGAAAATAGGGTAACAATTACTACATTAATACAAATTTTACTGACAGTGACAAAGATTACTATGCAGTTTCTGCACCACTGTTATTCTCTGCACAGGACCTAATGTTTTTACCTACTGATTTCATGCTGTAACATAGTTGCTTTATGCAATTTACAGATTTATTTTAATTGGTGGTAATCCAAACACCATTTTTCAAATTACAAGTGATTACCAAGTTTTAGTAGAGGTGCAGACCACTGTGTTCTAAGTCTAAGCCTGACAGAGGACCTTCTATTCTTTTTATTTTTTTTCCAGGCAGTCCTCAGATCTCCCCGCCCACTTCTCAGTGTGGTCTCCAAGAAAGAGTTATCGAAAAACTAGAGCAACCACGGTCCCATCTCCATTAACCTCAACTCCTCTGCAGATGACTCATTCAGACACTTGACCGGAGCTGATCATTACATCCTTTTTAAAGCTGAGTAACTTCTGCTTTTGGTAACACATGGTGAGAATAAATGTACTGCAAGAATAAGAGCAAACAAGCAACAATAAAACATCTGTGTCTCTAACAGTAGTAAGAAAGAAATGTCTCTTTACACTGAAGAGTTGATAATCTTCTCTAGGGTGTTTTCAGGAAAGAGGAAAAACTGAACGGAGCCAAACACTAGGAAAAGGTAATCAAGTTTACAACACCTAAAATTGACTAATTGCTAAATTGCATTTCAGTTTGGTTTTAAGTAAAAATGTAGGAAGGTAGCTTGGGTGCACAGAGCCTCTGCCTCTGAGCTGCTCAGTCCAGAGTACATCACGGTGAGCACAGGGGTGATATGGGAGCCAGCATGAGTAAGCAGAAACAGGCTGTTATTAGCACACCATCTAGCAGCGCTAAAAATAGGATTTCAGTAGTAAATACTTCAGAAGTATATACTTTCTGAGAGAAAGTATATATCCTTACCAGTTTGGATAAGAGAGATTTAAATTACACAGGATCAAATGTTCAGGCTCCACATCTCCTTTACCACGTTAATATCTGACAATTCTGATACTGACAAACTTCCCCCCCTTTTTTTTTTTTCCTATTTTTCTCAAAAAATAGTGGTTTCTTAAAATCTTATATATAAAAATATGAAACATCAGAAGCTATTTTACATAGTTTTACCCACAAAACATTTTCTCCATACAACCACAGTTTTGCCTATATGACCGCAAGTCATTAGCAGTCCTTCTTTTAGCTTGAAACAAATACACTGATCATATATATGCATATGGGAATATATGCGCATATATATACACACGCACACAGAAGATCATTTCAGAGGTAGCTGAGACTACTCAACTTCTGGGCAAGCTGAATACAGCTAGGGACTGGTTTTAATCTAAGCAAGACGACTATACTCACCTTCGACTGCCTTTATACTCATCGGCAAGAAACTTACTCTAGAAGAAATGCAGAATTTAGGTAGGTTTAACTGCCAACTAACAGCGCCTCTTGCCCTCCTCCAACTTTGGCCCAGGGAAGCCAGGAGTGACTTCACCCCCCTCTCAGGAACCACAGCTGAACACCTAAAACTAGGCAGGGCACCCATACACTCAGTCACAGGCACTAGCCATGCGTCCGCTCTTGCAGACACGGGTGACTCTAGGGGAGGGCTCTCCAAAGAGCCACCTGCGAGCCCACAGGCTGCCCGCCCGAGCACGCACACACACACGCGTGTGCTATGCGTGTGTTACACACTCCGCAGGCCCGACGCACACGTTCATGCAGATCATAGCACACAATACCTCTGGCACACTAACACCACTACGCGCACACGCTCGAGTACCCGTATACAGGCACAGGCCCTCTCAGGCTGTGTTTACATAGGCGCTATTTACGTGTGCGCCAACATCCCACCGCGCCACCTCAGGGCGCGGCGGGCGTCCGTTAGGGCGCCATAACGATACTCCCCCCTTCCCCCCGCCGCTCTCGCGAGACTTCCCCGCACTGCCCCCTCCCCCATCGCCGGGGTCTCCGCTTCGCTCCGGGGGCGGGTCACGTGCGAGCGCCCGGGCGGGGCGGTGACGTCAGAGGTCATATGACCAGCCGGGCCGCCGCCGCCCCCTGCAGCCGCCG
>VZSV01000217.1:654637-705021 GCA_013398735.1 Nothocercus julius | reverse complement strand
GCGAGTGCAGGTGGCCGGCGGCAGCGGGGAGGGGGGAGGTGCGTCGTGCTGGTCACCGGCCACCCTCGGCGGCCGTTGGGGCCGTTGGGGGGTGGGTGGAGGCCAGGCGCAGAGCCCCGATTTGTTAATGATAGTAGTAATTATTATTTATGCGTACGCGGTGCTCCGCGAGCCCCGAGCCGCCGCTTGGGCCGTTGCGCAGCAGGGGGGCCGCAGGGTGCTTCCCGAACCTGCAGCGGCCGCTCGGGGTGTCGGGCCCGGGAGCTCTGCGGTGTCGGGGGTTCCCTGTTTTGCAGGGGGAGCTGAGCAGCCCCCATAGGACGGAGCCTGTCGTTGACAGGAGCTGCTGGTGCAGAGGGAGCTCCCCGTGTGGCCTGTATAACGAACAGGCTCAAGACAAGGACTGCCCGGGTGCTCTCAGAGCGGCCCACGGCTGTAACCTGGTGCTGCAGGCGGTACCGGGGGGCTGTAGGCGTCTTCTGCTTACCCTGCAGCTGCAAACGTGTCCCCGTGCATTTGGCTTTGTCACCTAGCCTCTGAAGTGGATGGCTTCTCAGACCTGTTTGCTCGTTTTATTACAAAACTAACTGTATTTCTTAAGCATTAGGGCCTTGTACCTGTGCCATTAACTGAATATTTCTGCATAACGTTAGTCTGGGATTTTATATTATTTAGTGCAGGCAGGTGCTGTGACAATGGTGCATGGAGAGCCTCTGCCCGTGTGTGACAGCACGAGGTGGATGAGAGAAGAACAGCCTTAACCCAGGCTGAACTTGTCAGGCGTCTGCAGCTCCTTTGCCCTTCAACCGCAGCCCTTCAGGCATCTCCGTGAACAGGGATGAGGGTAACTCAGAGATCACAGGAGGCTTGAGGATTAGCATGGGGAGCTCAGATGGGAAGCGTTGCTTAGCAAAGGCTTGAATTTGGGACAGTACCCTGATATCTGTCTGACTTTTTTCTTTATAGGTAGCTCACCACACCCTACTTAATGTTTCAGTTTCTCACATTGGTCAGCAAGTTCTAGAGCTGAATATTTTGTGTGTTAGTGTTAAGTATTTCCTGCAGAATTTCCTCACTAATATAAAATGCTCCTATGAAATGAGCAAATGTTTTAGGCAATACGGCGGTAAATACTGGGAAGAGGCAAATGAGAGCTGAAGTGCTTTTCCCTCAAATTTAACTCCTGCTTTTGAAATATGGAGGAAGATCATACTCATCTGCCAGTAAGGCCTGGAAGCGTCAGTTGTATCACGTGCCAAACTCAGCAGAGGTGCTTGTGCTCTTTGGGTGTGATACAGCAGCATGTAGCCTTTTCCCTACTGAAATACCAGCATGTCGAAGAAAACACCTCCAAAAATTCAGAGTCCAGAGTCAAGCATGGATTTGATATCAGTAAATAAATGAAGTGTCTGAGACTTGGGAAAGGAAAATGAGTTTGGGAAGGTAGCACGATGCCGTTTCAGTGCTGTTGACTCATAATCCACGTGTTTTTGTTGCACAACTCTGGTCTAAAGGGGACTTTTAAGCCAAGCCAGTAGTTGCATTGGATGTACTGATTAGAACTTCCCTGATAACAGGCACAAATGAGTCTTTAAAACAGTAACTTGCTAAAATAGTGAGGGGAAACTTCGATAATAATTTCCAGACAGTGAATAATTTTTGTTTTTCTTAATATTGGGATTGCTAATTACATAAAACTGCCCGAGACTGGGCATAAGGCAGTTTTTGTAAACATATAATTGCTTGTGTGTTGTGTGACACTTGAAATACTCATTTATCAAGTGCTGCTGCTTTCTGCTGCCCGCAGCATTGGTTATGCCTCATAGTTTCTTTGGGTGTATCGAAACTAAGGTAGAAAACTTGAGACTGTGTGAAGCCTGTCATCCTGTGATACGCTCCTCGGCTTGACTTATGCAGCCTTTGTAGACTTTTGAAGTAGCTTCTTTCTTGCAGAGTATGAACTTTTTAGGCTCCCTGACCTGCTGCTTTTGACATAGGCGCCCATGATTCCTCTCTGGACTGATTTAGAAATTTCGTTTTTGACAGAACTTATTTCTAGAACTTATTCTGTGGGGAATAGGGCAATTCCTAATCAGTTGTAGGTGGTAAGCTGACGAATTTAGGGTTGAGGGGGGGAACCCTGCTGAAAGGACAGGATGGGTATTTTATTGAGAAGTTGACTACTGCAGTCTCAGTTAAGCCTTCTGTATTTCTTAAAGATTTTTTTCTAGTACTGCAAAGGCACCTTCCCAGTGCTTGTTTCAGTTCAACTGCAGTAGCTTAACCTTTCCCCTCTTGGGTCACACGTGATTATTTGGAAGTTCTTTAAGAAAGATTAGTACCTTCTTTCTTGGTATTTTTTTCTGTTAAGCTTAACAGTAGACCCATTAGCTGTTTGAATACTTTATTATCTTCTTTCTAAATGGCATGCCTAATATTCTAAAAAATATTTTAAAATTGGTAAGTCATGCTTTCATGCCCTTTTTGACCAACTTGAAGACAAACTGCTATTCCTTTCACACTAAGGATAATTTTCTTGGCGTTCCATGTCACTTGACAGCACTACTGGCTGTCATCACTGCTGCTCCTGTAATTGCCCATGTAAGAGCATTATCGACAGCCCAGCTGCCAGTAGCCTTGAAGGTGCCTCAGCCACATGTCGGGACGCAGCTGTACGGGGCAAGTGCAAAGGGAGCTTGTGGGGCTGCTGGAAACGGATTACACGATGGTGATTCAGAGTTCCGCGCGGACTTTTGTCGTCAGCCCCTGTGCACCTACCCCCAGACTTCCTTCCTCTGGATGGTAAACCATAGAGAAGTTTTCACGTGATTAGACTTGATGCCATTGTGCAATTACCTGGCCAGCCCCAGGAGCAGGCCCTGAGTGGCCGTTCCTTTCTAATGCTTTCTTACCTTTATGAACGTTTTTATACAGGCAGGAGTCACTCATACTGTGAGCTTGAATTGCAAAATGTTTGTTTCTAAGTAAACTATGCAAGTGGTTCACCCAATAAACGTAAATCAGCGTCATGAAAAATGGAATCTGAGGCTGGCTGTGTGAAACTGTCCATGCTCCTCACCATGTGTTTGCCAGGGTTGCGTTTGCCAGGGTTGGCCCTGGAGCCTGATGCAGAGAGACATGGAGCCTGCAAGTGCAGCGCAGCTGGTTCTCTTTTCTTCTCTCCTGAAGTGCCCTTGCTCATCCTTGAGTAAAGCTGCCTGCCCCTTTTCCCACTCCACTCATGTTCAAGATGTCTGACAAGTTGAAGCCAGTCCATCTTCCTCATGTCCAGCTTTTCAGATATTCTCCTCTCTCTAGTTTCCTGACTCCATTGATGACAGGTAAAACACTTGCAATTTTATGAAGATTATCTTGCCTCAAGCAAAGTGGTTTATACGTAAAGGCTTTGAAGAGATTTTTTGCCTTTTTTTTTTTTTCTTTTCCTAAAACTCACCTAACAAGTGTTAGTAGTTAGGAAGTACTATTTTTTAAAAGAAAGAAAAAAAAAAAATATATATATATATATATATATATACTTTTTTCTGCACTATCAAGGTAGTGCAGATCCTGAATCCTGAGCAAGCGATCTTGCCTTTTTCTTCTGAGAAAGGGCTTGCACGAGGAATATCTCTGGAAGCGGTACTTATATTAGAAGAGAAATGACTAGAGGACAGGGAATTAATGCCTCCTCAGTGGGCTCTTATTTCCTATCTCTGGCATAAATCTTTAGAGCCTAAAGCACTGAAGTCACCGATTTATTCACAAAAATGGCAGTGAGATGGCAGGGTTCACTGGAACCGTTCAGATGAGTAAATTACTAGAAATCTTGTTTCACATGTACTATGAAAAATAAGCCTTATTTAGATGAGAATAAGTTTTTGTTGTTGTTGTTGTTTTGGGGTTTTGGGTTTTTTTTTTTTTTTTTTTTTTTTTGCAAATCTCCATGGATCAATGCCACATAGCAGTGTTCACTCTTTACAAACTAAGAAGTGCCAAAACACCTTGGCAGAGGTGCAGGGCAGTAATACATTGCTGACTCCAGTAGTAGATGTACATACAGAATGGATGTGTGATGGAGTCTGCTAACAAGCATCTTTTAGCTTCAGACCACTGAATAGAAATGATGGGCTAAACTGCATGCTTTTCTTCGTAGCATTACAGTTGTTCTCAGTGTACATGCAAATAGTCCAGTCCATAACATACCCCTATCACTTAAACTACTTACAGTGTGAACTTTGTGTCCAGATAGACTCAGATGGTCTGCTGTGACCTGAAAGTAGATATGCTTGACTGACAGAATTTAAGTAATAAACAGTTTGAAACCTACCATGTCTCTGAGGTCAAGAAGTGAGGCGTGCTGGCATGCTGAAAACCATATTCAAATGGGTCAGGGCTCAGGCCTGGTTCATTTGTTGTGCTGGAGTGTTTTGCTAGCATTGTAGTTTTCAGCTTAAATTTAATACTGTGTGGTAAATACTGTGTGGTTTTTGAAACAAATATGTTAAATAAGGAAGGATATTAGGTTTAATTGGAGCAGCTTATCCTAGCTGCTCCTCAAGCAGTTAGTTCCATCTACATTCTTTCTTGCATGACAAGATAATTTAAGAAATGAAACTTAAAAGGAGAGGTTTTTATTATCTTTTTACTTATTAGAACTGTGTTTTCTACTGAAGGTCATATGTAAAAGTAGTCTTTTAAAGGAATCTGCTGGAGTACTAGGAAACACCTGGGTTAAGTGAGGTTAATGTGAACATGGAATACTTTTGATGATTACTAGCTATCCATGACACTATTTCCAGCAGAATGAATCAAACTCAACATCTCAAACTTACTTTTTGTTTGGGAAGTCCAGCAAACGTTCAGCTCTGTGAATCAGAAGCACTGCTGTGGAGCAGGTAGCGGTGCCACAGGGACCAGCCGCTTTTTACCAAGGGTGTTGAAAGTACAAAGCTAGGAGGCTGGAGGTGCTCTCGGCTGCTCTTTCACGTAGCGCAGAGCCATGTTGCTAACAGAAAGACGAGCAACGTTCTCAACCTGTGCTATTTGCTAATGATGCGCCATGATAAAATTGAGCATTATTTATGTAATTTAGGAATATTCCTAGAGGAGATTGATTCAGAAGTTTGCTTTTCTGGATCCCTGGCGTTTGGACTGCCGACTCTTGGTGCTCGCGGGCTGGCCCTCATTCACATGTTGAGCAGCGGTCGACACCAAAGCTGCACGTTCAGACTCGACGGCTGCTTTCCTGCCAAGCCTAGTGAGCTGTTCCTCTGCCTCAAACGGGACAGGGTAAACAGCAAGAAGGGGAACTTCTTTCCCTCGGTGTTTTCATTTGCTCCTTAAGGTTCTTGCTCACTTTTCTTTGCCGTGATGTGTCGGTGGTTCCCGCGTGTGTGGCTGCCGGCCGCCGCGCCGGCAGCGGGTTGTGCCGCGAGGCCGGTGCTCGCGCTGGCCGCTGTCCTCGTGAGCGCCGCTGACTCGTGGCTGAGCAGCCCTCTTGCTGCTCCGGGAGGGGCAGCCCCGCGTCCCGTGCTCAGCGCCGCTGTCTCATCGCCTCGCGGCCACCACGGGCCCGGGCACCGCTTCTCGCGCTTCCCAAGGAGGGGATTGTTCCACGCTAACGAAACCGGGATTCCTGTCGTGATGTGGATTTAACGCTGTATTGAGTCTCATGTAGGCAGCTGTTGGTCTGGACATCTTATTCTTGTTTTACTTTCCAAGGGTGACTTGTCTGCTCTTCTTTCCTAGCATCTGTCTTCCATTTGGTACCCTCACATCTTCTTTTGTTTTTTCCTTTTGAATAATCTGGAACGGATAGGCCTTGTGTGCTCTCAAGTCAGCAACCTTGTCTTCATGTGGTTTGTCTCTGCATTTTTCTTCAAGGAAGTATAAGCAGCTCTGTTCTTGAGAAAACAACCACTTAAGTAAAATGTAAATAAGTTCCAAATGTGAATTGAACTTGAAGAAAACACTGCAAATTGAAACTTCCTTATGGAAGAGCCTTGGTTATTTCTAGAGCTGAGCTGCAGTCAAGATAATTTTCTTTATGATTACATGCACTTTCGTGAGTGTTATAAGCTTGATATAAAGCCTGGAAACAGTTTTGCTCTGGAATAATCATTTTTCTATGCTATTCGTTCTTAAGCAATTTCTTTTTGTGTCTAACTTTGCTTTTGAGTCTAGACTCTTTAAACAAGTGGATAAAGTATATGAAATTGTTGGTCACCTTTGGCCCTGTGGGAGGATCCATTTCTCTTGTCAGGACAAAGTCCTAAATGTGACTTGCCAGCCAGAAAAGCTGTTTCCAGTGTTTTCCTATGGCCAAAGTGCCGACTACCAGAGTCTTGCTCACAGAAGTCCTTTTTTTCCCCTCAGAATTGCCATAATCCAGTTGTATGCACTGTGGTTTAGCAGAAAGTTCTAAGTTTGGGGCTTGCTTTTAAAAACCATTTTAGGGCAAAGTTAGGTAATAGGTAATCTCTCGGCTGCATCTGCCTGCTGTATCAGCAGCTGAATGGATTAGCTTGCTTGACTCCTTAAAGCTTATTTGCTTGAGATAAACTGAGTTTTCTGTAAGGTTGTGAGGTGGTTGCAAATGCAAGCTCGTGAAAGTAGCATAGAAATAGTGCAGGCTTTTGAGTGAGAGTTTCTTCAGAGATGTGTGGTTTAAAAAAAAAAAAAATCCATAATCAGAAAAATAAAATGCCCTTAAATGTGAGCGTTGTGGTGTGACTGCAGACACGGGAATAGCGCCCGGCTGGCCACACGCTGCCCCCCGAAATGGGAGCGCGCGGAGCTCGGTGTCAGTGCGAGCTCCGCCAGCGGCTGCCCGGCAGGGCGCCCCGGTGCCGGGGCCGGCGAGCGCTCGGGGTGCGGGGCTGCGGCAGGGCTCTGTGCGCGGCCTCAGGCGGGCCCGGAGCCGCCGGGAGAGGCAGCCTCGGCCGTGCCCGCCTCTTGGCAGGGCCTCCGAAAGCTCTGAGCCACCGCGAGGCCTCTCTGCGCAGGGATGGGGGTGCGAGGGGGAGAGCCAGGGAGGGGTCCTGAGCGTTTGTTACTTTTTTTGTTTCTGTTTTTCCTCTAATGGGCACGAGTGTCAATAGTTTTGGTTTACGTGGTTTCAGCTTTTAGACTCTCCTAGATATTAAATTTGTTTGGTAGTGATGCTGAGGCTAGTACAGACTGAGCCAAGTTTCCAAATTCAGCTGTGCAATTCAGGACGTAGTCCCAAACTGTGGAGCTGTACATACCTGTGTCTCTGCTTGGGATCCAAAATAAAAACTGGTGTGACATGAATTTAACTACTTGCCTCTCTTTGTAGGCTTTCTACAGGCGGCTGCTTCGTTCGAAGTGAAAGATTCGAGCGGTAACGTCTGCATCATAGCTGATATGACAGTGGCCTTCTCAGTGGAATACAACAGCAGTGAGCAAAGAGAGGTGAGGGGAGAGGCTCACTCCTGCCTCCAGCTTGCGCATTAAAATGTATTTTAAATGTTATTGCAAGTGTGCAGCTGAAGCTTGGAACAAATATGCAGGCCTGAAAAACAGCTGCTCTAAACAATTCCTCCTTCCCAAGTTGCTTCAATATTTCCTTTATTACTGATGCTTCCTCTAATTAAATAGGACTACGGCTGCCTGAAGCTGTTACAAATAATAAATGCATGAAATATGTGGGCAATTCAGTCACAGAACTTCAGTTTTATTGACAGCTAAAATGTCTTTTATTGGGACTATAAAGAAAAAACGCTACCAGCCTCCTTTAGGTAACTTGATCATTGCGATTACTTACGTAGGACTAAACCTAAAATTAAATGGCTACTGGTAGGTAGCTTTTAAATTTGCCTGAAATCTGTGACTCTTTTATGTGGGTCTCTGTGTGTTTCGGTGTCTGCAGACCCGTGCATACAGGTTAACAGCAAAAGTCAATATAACAGCAAATTCTATGAAGGAAAAAATAAAAAATCTTATTTCCATTTACTCTGCTTTTCAATTTAATATTTTTGGTCTCTCTCCTCCTGAATGGGAATTTTGGATTGTTATATGTTTTAATATGAAATGAGAAGGGGAAAAATTCCTACTGCTTTGCTACTGGTACAGCTAGTAGGTGGAATTTCTTTGATCTGGGAGCCACATGACACAGCCCGCTTCCGTGCTGGTACTGCTATACAAGTTTACATTTGAAGGAGGCTGCTTTCATAATGTGACTTTGACAGTTTCTTGTAAACCCTGACCACTAACTTCACCCTAAACATTGTTTATCGTCAGGCGCTGAGTTACCGGTCGATACATAATAAACTCTCAATACATAATAAATCCTCTCATTTTTCACCTCTAGTCAGAGTTTGCCACATTTGATTCATCTAGTATAGATGTCTCTGCAAATTACTAGTGCTGGTTTAAGGGAGCAAGGTCTAAGTGGTGCTGCAGGCGTGTGCTGTTTTGTCCTCAGATTTCACAGGGACTGAGATCCTTAGAAATCTGAGCACCAGGGCCGTGCTATTTGTTGGGAGAGCGGATGCATGTGTATAAATAGACAGCTGACAGGCTGTGTGAGTGTTGGCTGTTTTATAGCAGTATGGAATGGCTGTTGTATTATCCCACTTACGTGTTTTGTTCTATGCCCCTCAGGTTGCATACTTTTTCCTTCCACAAAATGCCACATTGCTGCAACGAAGCACGTGTGGTAAACAAAACACATCTCGATCGCTTCTGGCATTGGGTTTTGGAGCAGGACATTCATTAAGCCTGTTTTTCATGAAGAGTGCAAACCAATACCAAGTTGAAGAGATAATTTTCCACTACAATCTGTCAGATAAAACTTTATTCCATAATTCAACTGAAGGTAAAATGAAAACTTGCTATTCTTTTCATTGCTACCCCTTCCAGATGCAGTATTGCTTTGTTTCTGTAAATGCTGTTGATTCTAACGCAGTGTAATTCTCTTGCAGGCAAAGTGGTGAAAGTATCACATAAATCTGATATTCGGGCAGACATGGGAACAAAATACAGATGTGTCAACTCCAAGCACATCAATCTGAAGAATGTGAATATCACTTTCAGCAATGTTACTTTAGAAGCCTATGTGGCAAATGGCACTCTCAGTATAAACAGTAGGTATCTTGTGGTGAAAAACACACTTTATAAGCTAGTATGATTTTCAGTGATACTTTTTTTTTTTTTTAAAGTCCTGACAGATGATACCTAGGTAGGTGCAGACTGGATGGGAAGCTCTGACAGCTGTGTGGTGGCATCTGTTGAAGCTGTTAATGGATTTGCTTGAGGTTTTCTCTGTAGGGATGTCAGCATTTTTGACTGGAAGATACTGTTTCCATGGATTTCGTACAAGCACTAGGGTTCATTCTTTCTATTTACAAGTAGGAGTGTAGACATGTGCTGCAGTAGCTCAGCCAGGCGGGTGGCCTAAATCCTAGTTGGAGGGTTTGGTCACTTAACAGCACACTCCTCCCAAAGCTGTTGACACTAATTCCTGTGTTCTCTGGGCAAAGCTGGTGATACAGTGGGGGACAGCGGAGGACTGGCTTGTAGGGAGTAGCTACATGCATCTTTGTGCAGGATGTTTTACAAAATCTGTAAGAAATTATCTTCTCTATCAGCCTCAAGCACAAATTTTTTATCCTGAGAAAGCATCTTGGACTTTCTCTGATGTAACGCTAAGGTGACAGACTGTTCCCATGGGGTGTTCACCCTGCGTGCTCTTAGGGCAACACTGTTCAGTTTATATGGCTCTTTCTTGCTTGCCCACCCATGGAATGTCAGGCTTAAGGCAAAGAGAGCAGTTATTGGCCTGAATAGGAAGTCTTCCCTCTTCTGAGAGAAATGCAGAACTTTACATTTTTAGCCTGGTAATCCTATGCATGCATTTGTTGAATTCAAATCAGTCCTGTGACTAATAGAGAGTGGTGGTGTGTGAATTCATTGGAAAAAAATGCCTTCTACAGGGGTATCTATCCTTTTTCCCATCTCTCCAATAAATACAGAAGCTAACTGATGCATCATAATCCTGACATGGATATTTTTATGGTGCCTTGCACTACTGCCTCAGATATTGGTGTGAATTAATTTCTTGGTCAGTCTTTTCTATTCAGAGTACTACAAGGTGCAGAAGAAATGCAGACAGCAATTGGTCATTTAAAAAAAAGAAATCTAATTTTCTTTAGTCCTCTAAATGTTCTTTTTTTTCTTTAAGTCAGTCTTGGTCCAGTTCCATTATCAGCAAGCTTTACTACAAGCCTGGATTTTGTGCAGGTATCATTCTTAAAGAAAAAAAAAAAAAAGTTTTTTAATTTCCAGAATTTCAATGGAATCTCCTTACTTTCTAATTTTCCTTTCAGCACCACTTACTAACCTGCTCTTGCATGTTTAGTTTTTTCATTAAAAAAAGTATTGCCTTATTTTGGGAGGGTGTTACTTCATTTTCTTACACAACAAAAGTTTATCAGCATTTGACTAATTTTCTATTCCTACTTCCTTCATTCTCTTCATTATCATCCAGAGTGTCTTAAGTTGCCAGGATCACTTCCTCACAGCTCCCTGGATTTTCGTTTGTTTGTTTTTGTTTGTTTGTTTTGTTTTGTTTTGTTTTCCTCCTCCATCCTATGGTATCACTATGTCTTGAAACTATTAAAACTCTACAAAAGGCACATGACTTCATATGATCCAGTGACAGGCACTGTTTGATCCAAGTTCAAGGCCTTTGTTTTGTTTTCATTTCCACATCCCTACTGCCCTGCTTATTTGTTTATACTAATGTTTTTCTTTGTTTTTTTTTTTTATTGTTATCTTTTGTTTTGTTATCATGTTGGGACTGCACCCAGATCTTTATTCCTACTGCACGATCAGCTATCTTGTTATTATTATTTCTTACTACATTTTTTCAAGTAACTCAATTTTTGTTTTATCCTTCTTGAATCTTTATCCCCATGCTTCTTGACTGCAGCGTTCTCTCCAGAACAGTTCCTCCTTTTTCTCTAGACTTTCCCTATCCTCTTGGCAGGGATTGATAAACTTTAGATCTGGAAGCTTCTTCATTAGAGGCTC
This sequence comes from Nothocercus julius, assembly GCA_013398735.1. NCBI lineage: Eukaryota > Metazoa > Chordata > Aves > Tinamiformes > Tinamidae > Nothocercus > Nothocercus julius. The sequence goes on along the minus strand of VZSV01000217.1, from coordinate 693,966 downwards.
TCCCTCCCTGCCTCATTCACCTCCCTTCTGCTCCAACACCTTCCAGAAAGGGAGCAGAAATAGGGAAGTGCTGCGTTGGAGTCTGTTCAGAAGGTGTGATTAGCCTGCCTTTAAAGGAGAGTTCCTTCTTCTCACTCTTAAGCTCAAGTTAAGTCACTGCTTGAGCGTGGAGGCTATATATCAGGTATCTTCATATATCATATACCTAGCATCTGTAAGAAGCGCACGATTTAAATTTGAGCAGTAGGATTCTTCCGAAAATTGAGGCGATTTGTAGTGTTGCTGTAGTTCCTGCCATCTTATAAGGACTCATAAGCTGTTATCCCAGCAACAGGGCCGTGAGCTTGGCTTGCAGCTTGGGAGCCTGTCTTGCTCCCACCCTGGTCTTTGCTCTGACCTTTGGTTTTGGCTTGGGCACTCAGTGCAGGTGCCTTGTCAGGCCCCAGCACAAGCTGAGGTCCTGCAGCCAGCTCTGTCTGGCTATTCTGGCAAGTAAGTTCCCTTGGCCCTGGCCCCTGTTCTTCCTCCCTCCTGCTGCCTAGGAAGCTGCTGCTGAACTGGATGAAGAGAGAAGGCAGTCTGACCTGGACGGAGGCATCCCCACTTTTTACGTCACATGGCAGGGATGGGTGGAAGGTGGCTGCTAATGCAGGGCTGCAAAGGGAACGGGTGTGAGACTCCCAGGGAAAGGCTGTGTGGGAACGCCTGCCAGCCGGAAAGTGGAAAACGCTGCTGAGGGTAGAGGAGCCCCAGCACTGCTGTGAGGGCTTGAGGTGTCCAGGGGGATTTTAATTTGCCTTCAGGTATGGCCAGAGTGATGAAGGAGGATCCCCACAAACTGCTCGTGCAGTGGGTGGAAGGAAGGGGCCAGAGCAGCGCATCTCCTCGGGACTACTCTTCACCTTGGCCCGAGATCTGGCCCTCTGCCTCTGGCACATGTGTGCCCAGAAGGGTCCAGGCTCTCCTTGCTCTGGACATACAGCAGGAAGGCAGTGGCTCTGACCACAGAGTGTGATTGGGCTCCTCCTGATGTCATGGAGGAGTAAAATGACAGTAAATGAATAAAAGCACGTGGTGTGCATGAGTTTCTTTAAACAGCAGCAAAGATTTCACTTTCATGTTAGGTTTTGAGAGTTTCTTAAAAATACCCTTTGTAACAAGACCTTTCCTGTTGTTGTTTAATATCTTCTGTTAGGAGAAGCTATTTAAAATTGCATCCTCCTTCCCCTTCAGGATTAAAAGAAGTGGGTTTTTGTGTGGTTTCCTTCTGTTCGGTGACTGCCTGTATTCGCTTCTCTGCAGAGACGGAGTGTGCTGAAGACATGGTCTCCACCACCGCCATGACCACAACTCCCAGGCAGACAACAAGCCAGGTCCCCACAGCTACCGCAGCGCCGACTGCACCGCCCCATAGCCCCGAGGTTGGGAGGTACAGCGTGATTGGAGCCAACGGGACCTGTGTGCTGGCCTCCATGGGGCTCCAGCTGAATGTCACCTACCTCAAAAAAGATGAAAAGGTATATATATATTTTTTTCCTTCAAAACCCACAGATTTCTTCTTTGCGGAGGACTTGCTAGATTATTACAGGCTGATTTCTACAAAATCCTGAATCTTCATAGTGTTCATCCATTGTGCTGTGTTCAGATTTTCACTTGGATAAAGTCAGTGAGTGCTCAGACAGTCCTTTTCACCCTGCAAGTTGTCACTGAAGATTTTTCCATTCAGTAAGAGTACTAAATTTACCTGACAAATGCAGTGGGTATATTTGACTATTCAAAAAGCAGTGAAACTATCAAAATATGACTTGGGGCAATTCTGTATCAGGTGCCATCTAGATGGGTTTTTAAATGTTACCTAGATACAGAAAATTGCACTGAGAGATCTGATGAAAACAAAAATCTGGCCCCAGCACAGGTTATTTCTTTCCACTGTTGATGCAAATAGGCACTCGGTAGCAAGCTGAAAACATGTCCAAGCTCTCCCTTGATACAGAGGGGCCTCTGGTTCCAGACTTTTTTCTGCTCCTGTGGCTTGACCTGAGGTCACAGCTGCAGGTGGATGTAGCTACGGCTGCTTTTCTGTAACTTGTGCAGAATCCTCATTCACACATGCTGCTGTGAGGGTCTTGGGAGGTTTGAAGCGCTTAGTGTTGTATGTGTCATGCTGATGCGGGTGCACGTGGCGATGACTGAGGCAAAGTTTGGGGCCAAACTCTTCCCTGTGGTGGCCAGTGACAGGACAAGGGGTAAAGGGTGCAAGTTGAAACCCAGGAAGTTCCATCTCTCTGTGAGGAAGAACTTCTTTCCTGTGAGGGTGACAGAGCCCTGGCACAGGCTGCCCAGAGAGGCTGTGCAGGCTCCTTCTCTGGAGACCTTCCCAACCCGCCTGGCTGCCGCCCTGTGCCCCGTGCTCTAGGTGTCCCTGCTGGAGCAGGGGGGCTGGACTAGATGGTCTCTAGAGGTCCCTTCCAACCTCAACCATTCTGTGATTCTGTGAAAGCTGAGCCCTCAGGACTGAGGCCTGCTGCTTGCTGGCTGGCTACAATGGGGAATGTGCTGTAGCCACCTCACTGGGTGAAATTCCCCAAGCTGCTTCCTGCAGTGTCATGCCGCAGCACTGCTGGAACAGCTGATTTCCAACATAGTGACCAGTGAGAAGGGTGGTCTGGGAGCAGAGTGACCCTGTGCTGGCGGGCCAGTCGTAACCGATTACCTTCTCTCATAGATCGGGTTAGATCTGCTGAATTTTGTGCCACACAATACAACTTCTTCTGGGACGTGCAGCAATACTTCTGCCTTGTTGACTTTGGCTTTTGAGAAAACGAGACTTATCTTTCATTTTGTGCTGGTAAGAATCTCTAGGCAAAGCGTGTAGGGTCTGTGGTGCTTTTGATGGGGACAAGTTAACTGGGGCAAGTCCAAGCGCAAGAGATTTAGGTACAGGAAGAGGGAATAATTTCTTTTCTTTAATACTGGGATTTAAGGGGTTTAATATATGGGTAACTGGGAGGAAGGAAAATATATGCATCTTCACACGCGTTGTCTGCAATGGGAATTTCTTACGAGTCAAAGGAAATGACTTACAGGACTGCATTGCTCACTCCCCAAAGCTTTTTTTGCAGGCTTTATGTTTTCTGTGAGCAAATCTGCTATAGCAGAAGAATAAAGCACATAACACAGGCATCCCATCTCATGGTAGAACTGAGGCATTGGATTTAAATTGTCTCTAATATTCTGTATGCAGCATTAAGGGCTGCGTGTTTGTCTTGTGGTCTCCTACCGTGGTTGGGATCCCAGTTTCCGAGAGCCCTGCGCTAGTGCCGCACTAGCAGCTTGGTGCTGTTGAGGACTGAATCCAGGGAGCTCCTGCTGCTTTTAATACACATTGGATCAAGTGTGATCACCTCCATCTGTCACCATTGGGTGACTTTCTGCATCTCCACTACTGTGCTACGGCAGCACGGGTGAGGACAGGCACCATCCTCATCAACTGCAAGCGACTTCAGCGAGGAGGTCGGGTTTGATAACAGCTTCCTCCCCACCCCCCGCCCGTAACCTTCTCTAAAGCAGAGAGAAACTTCTGTCTCTAAAGGTGACTAGGCTGCTCGGAGGGATGCTGGCATTTCAGTTAAAGACTGTGCTTTGAAAACCTTTCTGTAACTGCATGCGGATTTGAGCCCTCATCTTAGCAGCTTACGTTGTACATCAGTGGGTTAAATGACAATTACTGGTCTGTCTTTTAAAGAATGCAAGTGCTGAAAAGTTCTTCCTGCAAGGTGTGAACGTGAGCACGATTCTGCCTTCTGAAGCAAAAGGTAAGGACTCTTCGGCATCTGACTTTAGAAGGTTATTTTTATTAAAATATTTTTATAAATATTGCCTGCATTAAAGGGGATGAATGGTGTTAAAATCAAAGCCCTGTGAGCTTGCACCTGTTCTTCAAGGTTCTGTAATAAGACTCTGTTTTGCACAGTTCAAAACTTTGAAGCGTTTAACAACAGCATGAGCGAGCTGAGAGCTTCGGTGGGGAACTCGTACAAGTGCAGCGCAGAGGAGAATCTCTGGGTCTCAGACAAAGCCCTTGTCAATGTATTCAATGTCCAGATACAAGTTTTCAAGATCGATGGGGACAAATTTGGGGCAGGTAAGAGGTCTATCCTTGTGGAATCTACCAAAGATTTGCAACTTATGCTTTGATATTAACATAAAACATTTTGATCACAATTTCATTTAATTCTACAAAGTCAGCTCTTAAGTGCCATGCTCCACCTCTGCATGCCCTAGTACAGGTGGTGCAGGAGTTGATAACATGTCTGAGCTGAAGCTACTAAAGAAATCTGAAAAAGCTTGGAAATGTGTAGCACTTCCTAGTCCAGAGAAGAGTTAAAGACAAGCAGTAACTTCTCCCAGTTTTTCCCAGGCAGTTACATTGAGGGGGCAAAGATGTGGGAAACTCCCAAGCGCTTTAGTCTGCACTCTCCTTTGTGGCTGCGGTCAAAGCCAGCAGGATGGAGGGAGGGAGGTGCTGGGATGCACAAACTGAAGCTCCGTGCGTAACAGCACTAATAGCATGTGAAGAAAATAATTACAAATCTCTACATTGCGCATGCAACAAATAATACTGGGAAGACTTGATCCGGAATGACCATAGTTACCAAACTCCATTTCCTTTTTGTTGCTGGCAAAGCCAAGCTAGAAGTTAAACTCAGGCCCGTTTCATCTGTGTGCTTAGAGTGGAAACTTGAGCTCAAGGATATACCCGTCTGCTGGTGGACTAGTGCCTAATGTATACTTTTTTTCTTTTTCCTCTTTTCAGTGGAAGAATGCCAACTGGATGAAAATAACATGCTGATCCCAATAATAGTTGGTGCAGCCCTTGCTGGCCTTGTTCTCATTGTCTTGATTGCTTACTTGATTGGCAGGAAGAGGAGCCACGCTGGATATCAGACAATTTAATGACTCGCACTCAAATCCAGTGTAGATAAAAAGCAATTGCAAGAAGCAGAAAAAAAAAGTTACATTTTCCCTGAGCTAAGATTGTTTTAAGGAAACACCTTTTCTTGCAAATTGCTTCTTCTCAAAGTCTGCTTTATTAAATGTGAAATCATCTTGCAGCATTTAACTATGCACAAAAATAACTGAAAATTCTGGTATTTAATTTTGCTAACTAGTTTAAATATTTACCCACTTAGAAACAAGCTAAAAGTTTTTAAGGGTGCTTTTTTGGAATTGGCATAAGGTGATGTCAGCTGAAGATTCCAGACAGGGATGTTGCTAATACACATTGACTCAACTTCAAAACTGTTAACAAAGGGAAAAATAGCATTCTTGGTACTGCTGCCATCCAGTGAGGAATTTAATTATACAGATGATGTACTTAAAGACACTTAGTAACAACTGACAACATGGAAATCTGAAATCTCAACTCCACCTTGTCTTAGGTGTGTATTTTTTACTAAGCTTTAAACACGATGCCTGGCATATGCAGGGTGTGAACTGCGCAATACTCAAACCTTATAGGAACTCTTGATGATTGGACAACTCCCTTGTTTGATATTTTTGATGCTCTGCCAGCTTGTTAGGAGCTGGTACTTTTTTTAAAATGGGTGTTATTTTTATTTACATTTTTTTTGTAAAGTGATTTCAGTCTCTTCTGTTGGAAGGTCCAGAGAGATCCTGTTACTGCACACGTGTACAATATAGATCTCAATCTGCTGATTCTCTTGCTTCAAACTTGGCTGGGGGTTGTACACTTTAAGGATCAGTTCTTATGTATGCATTGCCTGTAACAATGCTAATAAAGACACTTTTTTTTTTTTCTGTATGTCTTGATATGTCTAATCATTTTTTTAAAAGACCTGTTTGGTAAGTGCTCATGTCCCGTCTTGACTCTGTTTCTGAAGCTTCAGACAGTCCTTGGTTTGGGATTACGTTAAACTAGTGTTTCCCTCTTCACTCGGCACAGCACAAGGCTGAGGCTGACCTGAGTGTCTCTCCTCAAAACAGGGGCTTGTAGGTGTTATTCTTTGCGGGAGGGAATGGTCATTTTTGTACTTTCTGCCTGTAAAAAGTTAAAGCTGCTTCTCCACATCAGTACCTTGAAATCCTACTGTAGCCCACATTAAATTGCAGCTTGCCAAGAACGGGCAGTGTGTCGCCCCGCGTGCCGGTGCTTGCTGCGGGGTCAGGGTCTTTCCACAAGGCAGCAGAGCCCCGCGTGGCCGCAGCGCCGGGCCTGTCGCACTGCCTGTCCTCAACCACCGAGCAGCTGCCCCTGCAGGAGGGGCCCGGGGGCAGTCACAGCGCACGGGGCTGCTCTGGGGCTGGAGCCCCGGGGCCGCCTGCCCCGATGCCTTCCAGGCAGAAGCAGCTGCACGTTCCGTGGTGATGCAGAAGGGACCGTTGCCCAGCAGGACCGCGCTGCCGGCGTGGCGGCCGGTGCTCGCGGCCTGACAGTTCAGTACGCGGCGGGGAAAGTGCTGTTAGTGAATGAAAAGGATGGCATAGCCCAATACTATATTGGGCTAGTATTACTAGACCTAGGATGACTTTAGAAGTGGTTTGCACCATTGAAATGAATGGTGAAATGAAGGAAGAAGCCAGCAGTAACTATGCACAGCTGCTTGATGTGATGGTCTAGGGCTTAGCTGCACAGCACCTTCTAATCCCATCTCATTCTTCAACACGATGCTGTAGAGCTGGCTAGAAACCCTGGCCATAGGCTGAGGCCCTTGTAGGGTGCAGTTTGCCACTCCAAAGTCCCACTGGGTGAGCTGTACCTGAGAAATACTTGTGTTCTCCATACAGCTTTGACCATACGCAAGTTATTAATCAATTGTCTTTACTAGGAAGACTGCATGCTCACAGTACCTGGAAAAAAAAAAATCCAGCCTGCTGCCCGTGGAATGAAAGAATCTGCTGCACCCGGAGGTGAGTTGCCTTGGAAGGGGAAGGGCTTGGGTAGAACCTATAAAGGAGAGGGGTAGGAAAGGTGAGGGTTGGCCAAGTGTTTGTTTTAATGTGGGAGCCTGCAAAGGCCGAGCGCTGCCCTCGCAGAGCCCCTGCCCTGCAGGAGGCTCCAGCCACGAGAGGGCCCGCGAGGGACGGGCCGGCAGCTGCGCTCCGTAAAGCAAGGTAAGAAAGACAGCTTACAGAAGTTGGGTCAAAGCGCTTCTTTCTTACGCTGATCGCAGAGCTACGGAGCTGGAAAACCGTAACCAACCATAAAAATAGGGAGTGTGATCAAAGAGAAACATTTGCTTTGCTCTTCTGCAGCTCTTACTGAAGCCACTGTAAGCTGTCCAGAGTTAACTAGCAGCAAAGATAACGATCACCCCGGACTTGCTGCCTTGACCCGACTTGCTCCAGAGTGAGGGAGCTCCCTTGGGACAGCCGTGGGGATGGGAAGGAAAATGCTTTTATTCCAGTGACAGTCAAATCAAGAGCCAGGTACTCTAGTTCCCTTTCACCCCCAAGAAAGAGGTTTTGACAAATTAAATTATTTATTTTGTACAAATTATATAGGCGTCACCGTTAATACAGTAGGAAGGATATGTAATTCCATACACCTGTTTTCTCTAGCATTGCAAAATGCCCTGATGAGACAAGGACAGTGACTATTTTTAGAAGGAGTATCCTGACACCAATCACACTCTATTCTGAAAACACTTTTTAATTAAAAAAAAAAAAAAATACACAAAATAAACCACCAGTTTCCAGTAGTTCCAGGTACCAAGTCTGACATACAGTACAAAGTTAACAACACTTACTCAAAAGGCAGGAAAAAATTGGTCAAGTGTCAGTTAACTCAGGGAAAGCTTAAAGTGTGCTTTTAGTCAGTGCAAATAGAGGAATGTGTCAATACGTCGTTTCTGAGCAGCTGGTTGAGCCGGGTGAGTTATCCCTGAGAAAGCAGCTTCTCACCGCAGGTCTCCCGGAGTTTGGTGATTGTTGCCATGGACAAGCTGCCCGGCTCCGTGAATATTTTCTGAGGAAGAGGAGAGGCGTTAGCTAAAAGCCTGGCTTGGACAAGAGGTCAAACCACGCCACAGTTCTCCAACGATCACTAGCAGAACGGGGAAACACCAGCTCTGCACCGAGAAGGTGTTCCACCTGCCGCCGGCCTCACAGAGCCGCGCTCCGAAGACTTGGGGAAGCAGCAGCTCCCAACCCGGGCCCCTCTTACATTATACAGCGGGCACTCTGCAAAAGCTGAGTTTAACTCAACCCTTGGGGTTTAAACCATTTTACATGCTAGATTTGCTACAATCAGCTGCTGTTAAATGCTAAGTAACTAAGCAGAGGGGACATAATAGGGAAAAAAAATATATACACACACACACACGTGCGCGCGCAAGGACAAGCAGTGGTACAACCTCTGAACAAGTTTTCTCAGGGCAGTTACCATTTCTTCCACATGGAGGCAAGAACTGGCTGTTACCTTTTGGTTCCTTGACTAAACCTAATGCTTCCCATTTTGTTACGGTGAATGTCTATCAATGCAAGTTTAAAACCCACTTTTTGTTTAGTCTACCCTACTGTGTTAAAATTCACCTGAAAAGGGCGCAGGAGTATAACCCATAGTTTACTGAAAGTATTCACTGAAGTTAGTTTCTTGTCAAAGAGCCTACTCAAACTGGTAAAAAGGGCAGGAGGATTTTTTCTCCCCCCTCATATGACAGATAACATGACTGGATTGCTGTACATGGAGTTGGATAATAATCCTTTAAAATAACTATTAAAAAAAAGTTGGAGTTTCTCAGTTTCTAACACAAGAAAGATTTCTCATCCTTTCAGTGATTCCGGCAGTTATGTTTCTCAAAACTGGACTCATAATTTTGATGGAACAAGGCATTTCTGTCTTGTTTTTAATTCATCATGATTAAAAGCTGTGGAGAAGTTACCTGCATGAAACTGTGACACTCTGTTACAAATGTCCCTTTGGTGATGTCCTTAAATTTATCACAAATGTCAGGGAAATTCGTGGCTTCCAAAATAAAAGCTTGGTGTTGCTTAATTAAGGTTAAGGCCACGCGAAAGATAATCTTTGACCCCTCATAGAATAAACAATCCCATATTCGGAGCACAGTCTGCAAGAAAAGAGAGAATGCAGATGACAGCTTCTATTAAAGTGTTACAGATTAGTGATTGCACGTGTGCATTAACGCAACTTTATCATCTGTTACCTCTACAGGAAGAATGTCGATAAACAAGCAGATGAACCAGCGCGACACCACCAGGGTCCACATGACTCCGTGTCTCTCCATCAGCTCGGCCACCGCTGGAACTTTCATCTTCACAAGCTCTCCAAGAACCTCCTGGTCAGTCTTCAGGCCTGTCATTGCTGGGCTGTAATAATCTTGGGGAGAAGAACCCAGAAAGGAAATAAACATGCAAAATTGAGAAAGTCCTGGCTGCCTGAATAGATAAAGCCATTTGAAGTGGATGAATCCCAAGCACAGGTGAAGTAAATTAATCTAGGAAAAACTCTCATGGAGGCTGATCCCTCGATACAGAATATTACATAACTCATGACTACCAAACCTTCCTTCCTTTTTAATAGTTCTTTCCTCCTTATTTAAAGATAATCTAGGAAGATAAAATTATGACCATCTTGAAGAGTTCAGTGCGCTCGTACCCTCAGAATTTATCCGAGAGACACTCATGGAAATCCGACTTTCGCCTGCCCAAACACATGGTCCTGCCCTACTCGAGGAGAAGGGCGCAAACCCAGGCCGTCACTGCGGAGCCCGTGCCCACCACGGGAAGCACCTTCCGTACTGAGGTGCAGGCTGGACACGGAGCAGCTCAGTTTAACACACCAGCAGTTCTGGGCACAACGCTCATGGGAGGAAAACGATTATCCTGGTGCGTGTGTAGTCCTGGTGCTCCAGGAGAAGACACGAATTACTCATGGCGGCAGGTCAGGGAATGCAGGGCCTGACATCCACAGAAACATTTACGCTGGAGTTGAGGGCGCCAGTCCTGGGAAGCCAGTCGTGGGGGGTCATTAGTGCTGTGCCGGCAAGACCCAAATGAGTCACCTGATTTACTGAAAGAAATAACTGCCAATACAAGCACCTTTCCATGTCTACCCCTCCTCTGACCCTGGAAAGCTGCAGTTGGGGTTTCTCTGAGCTGGTCTCTGCCAAGGTTGCCAAACACACAGCACAGACACATGAACGTGAAGGAATCAGAAAGAGCAGAGTCCTCTTCTCTGAAATAATTTAAAAAGCCTCCCAGTGTCACAAGTGTCTCAGAAGATGTCCAAATTATGCACAACATACATAACATTTTAATCCTTACAGTGAAGGCAGCAGAGCAGCTCAGTACTGGACTGTGTTCCGTGCAGACGGTTTCACAGAGCAGACTACAAGCCCTTTGGCCATTTGCTCTGTATTCCTCCCGCTCACACTGCAGAACGTCTCCAGTTTTCATGGCATTCAGGAGCCTGCCATTCAGCTTTTAGAAATCCAGCTTTTTGCTTGGCATCTCTAGTTTCTTATCACCAGGGAGCGGTAAGTGAGACTCCTCCAGGAGCAGGAGAGTCGCTGCCAACACGTCCCTTTTAACCCCGCAGTCCTGGAATTGCTCCTAGGAAAGCTCTGAGAGCCACAGCACAAATACCCCTATGCAAAAATATACTGCAAACGGATGGAAGGTTACCCCGCAAAAGCTGCACACACGGAAACCTCCTCCCGTGACCGGGACGAGGGCCCCGGCAGGAGGCGGCCCCGGCTCCGCGCGGCTGCCACTGCCGGCACGGCCGCTACACCAGGGAACGCGGTGGGAGAAGGCGCCTGGACACCCTCCCGGCTTCTGCAGCAGCGTGAACTAAAACTGCGGTCGAGCCTGTTGGCCCCACAGAAAGGAAAGGGGCGCCATCCATTCACCCGGGGCGGCTCCCGCGCGGCCCGGAGCCCCAGCGCGGCCGCACAGCGCACGGACTCACGACCTTCTGCCAAGGCCAACAACCGGCAGCAGCTTTACCCGCGGTATTAGGGGCCGGTTCGCAACGGAGATAAGCTGCGCCAAGCAATCAGCATCCGAGTCATTTTTAATACATAACTTATATATGTATTATGCATACAGACATGCATATAATTATGCACAGTGTATATACACACACATTTTTATGTATTTATATATGAATTTAAAAATACATAATGACTCCTCAGCTTAGGAAAGCGACACCTCCAACCCTTTGGAGCGAGCCCTGCAAGACCTCGTATTTCACAGAATCACAGAATGGTCGAGGTTGGAAGGGACGTCTGGAGATCATCTAGTGCAGCCCCCCTGCTCAAGAAGGGACACCCTGAGCACGGGGCGCAGGGCGACAGCCAGGCGGGTTTGGAAGATCTCCAGAGAAGGAGCCTGCACAGCCTCTCTGGTCAGCCTGTGCCAGGGCTCTGGCACCCTCACAGCAAAGAAGTTCTGCCTCACATGGAGACTAAACTTTCTGGGTTTCAACTTGCACCCTTTACCCCTTGTCCTGTCACTGGCCACTACATATTTGTGCACTGGGTACCCAGCTGGATTTTAAAAACTAACACATAAGGGTCGGGCTGGGGAACACAGAGACCTGGTGTCTGGGCTCCGACACGAGTCCCGCAGGAAGCGCCTCCCCGCTCCGGCAGCGGATCCGGCTGCACCCCCGCAGGGACACAGCGGGAGCCACAGTCACCGCGTTCCTCCTGCTCCGGCCACCCCTCCCGGCCTCCACCTGCTCTCGGCGGCAAAAGCGGAACTGCAGCTTGCGCGAGTGCCCAGCGCTGCCCAGCCCTCGCTGCTCCTCCGTTCTGCTCGTCTGCGAGCCACGGCCGACCCTGAGGCCTTCTGCTGATGCCCCTCAGCAAAATTTGGTCAGTTCTGTCCCTTACCCTTTTCACAAGCTCTTCACTCTGCGCTTTATTTCCCCAAGCTTCTCTAACAGGCCCAGAACTCCCCCTCCAAGTCAAAATATCCCTGTTTATAAACAGCTCTGTGCAAGCTCCACCTGCCCCCCCACCACAAAGCTACTTTTCGCAAGAGCAAAACTGTTTCTACTCCGATGACCCCCTTACCTACCATCAAAACACATTACAGTCCCACCACATTTTAATTTCATGTTACAAAATATGTGAAGTGTCTCCAAACTTGCATTACCCAGGTGCAATTTCCCTATTCACTGTTTTTTCCCTCTCAATAAACCCCACTAAAACACTGAGCAGTTAATGACCCAGCAGGGCCTCGAGTCAGTCTCTCCTCCCAACCTGTCATACCCACCCACCGAACAAGTCACTAACTACGAAGCAAACCCGGCTCTTTGCATCGTGTAGCTCTGGATCTGGGTGCGCTGACTGCAGGATTGCTCTGGCAGGCGAGGAGCAAACGGGAAAAACAGCTTCAGCAAACACCAACGTGTGTAACACGCACTGACCCCGGCATCCTCTCACCGGGCTGGAAACCTGGCCTACTTCAGGAACTGGGAAAAGGTGTTTTCTTTTTAAATACATCTCAGTGTCTCCCTGTCACAGCAACCAGCACCTCTCCGATCAGACCGGTGATGCAGCCAGGGCTGAGATGTGACTGTCTGCTGGCACTCCAAGGCGATAATGAGATTTGCAGGAAATAAGGATCAAGACTTTAATGACTGCATGACCTTGTTCTCACTTACAAATAGATTTTAGAGGTTCCAAAAATAAAAAGTTTAAGAAGCCGTACTCCTATGGCCCTAAATTACCCTACAAGTCAGAGCCGCAGAAGTTAAAGAAGCCTTCGAGTCTGTTGTGCATATGCCAGGATTAAATATAAATACTCCTACGAGCAGTCTGAGGATCTGAATTCTCAGTATTACAGAAACACAGACAAGACCTTGGCTCTGCAGCATCTCCCAGCATTTCTGACTGTTATTTTAAGAGCCTGTATAACCCTAATCTAGGACAAACCGAATGACAGATCTCCCAAGTCTGCTGTATTTAAGCAAACCGAAAAACTGGAAAGGGGCTGCATTATCTTTTCTCACAGTCAGAGGTTATTTAAAGTATTTTGATCACAACAACGTGTTTATAACGCTCATAACAGCCAAGGGAAAACACAGGGTGTTAGGAGGCTGCATTTGCTATTAAGTGACGTCTGAAGTGCAAGGTGCAAAAGCTGCATCCTCCCCTCGGACTGCACTGAACAGGTAGACACGAGTGAAGTGAGGAGTTGAGCACAAAACTTACCCTGTGTCTAACTTCCTAAGGTAGAAGTCTCCCATCTTTAATTTTATTGTTGTTGTTTTCTTCTCTCTTCCCCAGAAAAAGAAAAGCAAAAATCTACATGTTTACACCATCGTGCACTGCTCGAAACTGTCTGCTTGCTGTGGGTGCTGCTTTCTGAAGTTAGACTGTACTGGAATCCAGAACAACAACAACAACAACAACTATATATCATACATACCTAAAAAAATATTTATGACAAACAGAGCAGGGCTGGATGCTGAAAAGTCAAAGAAGGGGCTGCCATCGCCTGAAACTGGCTGGGTTCACGAACAGCAATGGGTTCCACATTTTACGTCCAAACAGAAACAGATCCCACCACATACTTTTGTGGAAAAAACCCCAGTGTGGAATCCTTCGCCATAAAAACTTATCTGTTTGCATGTTACTGAACAAGGATTTATTTTTTTAAACAACCTTGGCGGCACAAAGCTTTCCTTTCCAGAGAGATATACTATCATTAAGTGCAGTTACGAACTGCACGCAACAAGCCTGGCAGGAGTTCCATCATTTTGGTTGCATCAGAAGCCAGACCGGGTTCTGACAGCGGTGCCTTTGCACCTGCAGAGAGTCCATACCCATTTATGCTCTTCCTGCACAATTTTTGAGTCCCCCTCTCTCCTCACGGGTGACTCGCAGCCCACTTTGCCCAGGAAGGCAGAGCAACATCTGCTCCTCCACGCGAGCAGGGCAGAAAGGTGCAATAGGTCTTGCAAGAACTTCCATCGTGAACCCGACGTAAAGAGCTGAGCAAGATCTACTTGGGAGGAAATCAGGAAATCGCAACAGGAAGAGAGGAAAACTCAGAGTACTGCCAGCTCTTTTTGCAGTATCTGGCCAAAGTGACCCCCGCAGATATCCCAGCCAAAGAAATATCCTGCAGACACATGGCTAAACAGCAAGCTCAACTCTTGCTATGTTATTTTTAAAACATAGGTTTCTAATAGTCCAGGAAACAAAACAAAATGCAAAACAGGTCCAATAGTTCCTTTTTCTTTATCAAACTAAGCTGACCCTCTATTTCTGTTCTCAAGTACTGAGCTCGAACTAGAACCAACAACAACCACCTCATTCATGGCTTCAAACCACTTTAAAACGCTGTGAGCCGCACAGTTCATGTAGTAACACTGGAGTAACACTACAACTTATTGGCTGTTGATGGTATCAGGAGTCAAGGTTTTTAATTCACAAAGCACTTTTACGTACTTAATTTGAATTCCCTCAAAGGGAGGGGGATTCACAAATAAACACAGAAAATTACCCCAATGGCTTGCCATGCCTGTGAAAGAGATAAAACTCCTTTTAGGAATTTACAGTCACATAATGAATCTGATGATTGACGACTTCAGCTGAATAAGGATATCCTGGATATCTGGCTTTTTTAATATAGGATATATAGGATTAGGAAGATGACTACTTTATCAATCCACTGATAAAATAAAGGACATCACTGATCACCGATAAAAATATTCTTAACACCTCAGCACGAAATAAAGCACTTACTTTTAAGCGTGAGATAATGTAAGCCCACAGTATTTCATTACTTCACTTCCTTACAACAAGGCCACAGTCAGGCCATGGGACCTTCCCAGTCCATCACTCCAAGGACGTGGTCAGAAGCAGGAGGCTTAAAGTAGGAAGCTGAACAGACACAGACCATTCCAGCCTGGTATCTGGAAGAGGAAACCAACCCAGCCCTTTGGGCTGATGGGAAAGGCAATGAAATCCCCAATCCTCTCACTTTGAGCTCGAGGAAGCTAATAAGAGAATTAGTTTTTATCTTGAAGCAAAAAGAAATAAAATCTTCAAATGTAAGAGGCATGATGAACCTTTCTACCTGCCATAAACTGTAAACGTGGTAAATTGTTCAAGTCTTTTAAATAATAATAATAAATGCATAAACCAACCAGTGCTGGTGCTATACAAACCCACACTTTGCAAACATCTCTGTTGCGCTAAACTGACAGTGACTTCTGATACATTTTGGAAGACAAAATTTACCACTTTATTGCACATAACATGAAGAAAATGATTTTCTTTACTCCAAAAACACATATCCTTCCATGAACACATTCGTTATGTAGCCAGCTATGTTGTATATGCATTACACTACAACTTATTTTGAAATAACTTCAAAGCGTCCTGTCAGCACTTCTTCATAACATGTCATATTAAAAAAAAAAAAAAAAAAAAAAAAAAACACACACTTTACTTTGCAGTTGAGCAAAATATCAAACAGGTTTGCATAATTTTAAAACAAAAACACGATATATAAAGTTGATGCAGATCTTAGCTCTGGAAAAGCCCGTGCAATCCTTGGATATATCCTCCACTGAAGGAGAGTGCACGTCACTGCTGTGTCTGACACCGGCAAAATTGAGGTCAGAAAACAGCATCCAATTCCAACACTCACATTTAAGGTAAGAGGTTGAAAAACTGGAAAGGAGGTGAAAGAATGAGCTGCAAACAGTTCTTCAAGTATTGAGCTCTGTAAGGAACTTTCCTATCTGCTTAATTTCTACAGGGAAAATAAAAAGCAAACCTGAGCACTTTCTAGAGAAATCACCCTAGTCCTTATGGGCTTTCCAATCCAGTAAAGAAAGACTTACAAAGAAGCAACCACTACAAATCAGAACTACAAAAGGTCCAGTAAAAACTGCGTCAAACAAGCTCTCCTCCAGACCGAGTCCTTATGGGCTTTTCCCACAGATAATCTCTAGCCGGATGGGGCTGCCAGAGAGGCAGCGGGGGGAATCCATCAGCTTGCTACACCGGCTGCTCGCACAGCGCATCGAATGGCCCATCCAAGTTTGATTCCCAAGCTTCGGTACTTAACACAGTGATTGCTTTGAGTATACGAAGACATTCTCTAGGAATTTACAAGGCAAAATACAGAAGCGGGTGCTAAGATTTAAATCTTGATTTAAATTTAAGTCAAGTATTTCTCAGCACTGTTTGGTTCCTTCTGGAGGATAGCCAAAATTTAGCAATATTCCACACTAGATTAAAGCTGAGAATATGTATATTCTTGTCCTATGCAAGACAAGGCTGTCCTTTTATTAATAAGGCTTGTTATCTGAGGGGGAAAGGAAGGGTTTAAGATACGTATAGGAAATAACATTATTCCCAAAGCATAAATGCAGTCATCACAGTAAGGCAGAACAATATCCGTTCCTTATCTCCTGCTTGCTCAAGTCCCCCAAATCCTTTGGCAGATGAGATTTATAAGTAATAAGCATTTCAAGCTTCTCAAGGTTTCTAAATATATGTACACGATGACCCCCACGCTCCACCTTCCGCTCAGCGGGCCACCGCACGCTTAGCTCCGACACAACCAAACCCATCGGAACCGAGCGCTAACGCTCCAGGCCGGGCGCTCGCGCGGCTGCCGGCGGAGCCGGCGCGCGGCGGGTCCTGCCCTTCCCAGCTCCCGCCTGTGCGACCAGGACGGCCTCGCGGGACATGGGGACATTGCACCTCAGCGAGGGGCTGCCACGGCCGCGCCGCAGCTCTCGGAGGGAATCGCGAGGGAGAAGCGAGCGCCAGCAGCCCTGGGGACGGGCGCTCCCGAGCAAGGAAGCGGCCAGGAACCGTTTCATCTGCTTAAATTTTCTGGGTCTGTGGTGATATTGATACAGTAAAAGCCTGTCGTTCGATTTCTTTGCTGTCTAAGCTGCAGTGGCAAGCCTGGCGAGCAGTAACCGCTTTTGCAAACACAGCGCCACAGCCTCGCGCGGAGCTTCCCGCACTGCAGGCCGGGGCCCGCGCTGCTCAAGCTCCTCTGCGAAAGGACACGCTTTTCATCACATTTCCGTCTCCTTCACAAGCTGCAAATTCAGCTGCACACTATTACCATTCAGGTCTAGCAGCTTCTCTTGCCTTCTCGTTTCTCAGCTGAACACAATGCTCCATGTGAATCAGATTTCCACTCCCCTGTGCAGGAGGAGGTCTGGAAGGCTGCAGCTGCTTAACCAGTTCCGCACTCAGAGTTTCCACAGCTAGCCATCGAGGCACTAAAATAAATTTAGCCACCAGAAGGGTATAAATCCATGCTTAATTGCAACCAAAAGCAAGCACTGTAAAGGGAAACATTGCACAGATAGTATTTTGGATTTCACAAGCTCCTGTTCCCTTCAAACCTGGAAGTCTGTATGATGGTCTTGGTAGAAAGTTGTAACATTGATCCGTTGGAGTACAAGACTTAGATGCATAATTTATCTTTTCAGTTCAGACATCCATATTTCTCATCCCATGCCATACCTTTACACAACAATACTTGCAAGTCTGTGGCCACTACAACTGAGAGCCACAGAAAGGAGCTCAAAACCAGAAATGTGTTAGTAAGAGATTATCTGAATATGCAGAAATTTGTCTTAGCTAGGAGTGGCTTAACTACACACCCAAGTGGTATCTTGCACTGCACCTTTTGCCCTTGCAGATAAAGCTGCAGATAATGCTTAACCTACCAATTTGTGACTGTTTCATCATTCAAAACTCTTTTTTATTTTAAATTACCAGCAAACAACCAGGCAGTACATAAGGTTAAAAAAGAAAAAGAAAAAAAAGAAAAATACCAGGCTGAAGGAAGATTGGTAGACTGACCCTTGAGGAATGTTCATAGGCTCAACTTAATGTAGGATTTTTGTTAACAACCTTGGAGACAAAAAGGAAGACCTGATACTTGTTAATGCTGAGGGGTCCTGTCATGGGAGGCAATGATGTAACCCAGAGAGAGGAGTGGATTACCTGAAGGATTGCAGTAAGAGAGATACTGAATAAGAGAAAGACAAGAATGTGCAAATACAGTTCAGCCAAAAGGTGTTATGAGCTCCTGTAAATGGTGGGTGGAAAAAAAAAAAAAAAAAAAATTGTTGGCAATGCCAGAGAATCAATGTATTACAGAGGAGCAAGGCATGAACTGTTACTGAGATCACGGCCTCAAAGCAGAGTACCACCAGGAATAAAATACTTCTCTCAAATAAAACACTGTGGCCTGACAGAAATAATGACACTGTGCAAGGAACGGTGGAGAGGGGGGGAAATAAATAAATAAATAATGAGGGGACATTTTGATCATATGGTCAAATAAATAAATAAATTAATTAAAATGGGAACAAGCGCACAAAATAATTACCAGGCTAAAATGGGAACAGAGACCTAAATATAAGAAAAGAGCTTGACTGAAGCAGCCTTGGAATATAAAAAGACTGAGAAAATGATGCATCTGTATCCTACAAATACATGACGGGTAAACAAAAGGCAGATTTTTTGCAGAAGGTGGCTCAAGAATAAAAGGATATAAAACTGGCCATGAACAGGCTAGTTCAGAAACTGGACAGTCACTGTCAACCATTGGAAGAGCCAGACTCCACAATGGGCTTTCAACAAAAGTAATTCCAGCAGACTGATCCAACCGTAGCTCTACAAATACTGCTGCTCTCACACTGAGAGCTCTGCGGTGAGGAGGTGGGAAGTAGGAGGTGAGATTTATTCCGTTGTATTTAGGCACACCTGCAATGCTAAAGTGAATTCACATTAGCCCTCAAACCCTTCTTATCTTAAACTCAGCATTTCCTCACAAATATGCAAATCATGGCAAATATGGCCCTTAAATTACATGCCAAAGTACCAGAGCTAAAAATTACCTCCTACCTGATGCTTTTTAAAGCCAAAACACCAGTATTTCTTAACAAAACAAGCAGACACTAGAGCTATGCAAAACACCGTCCAGAAACTGCAAAGTCACATCCATATGAAGTTTGAATTTAATCTGTTCTGGTGGTTCGGAGCAGCACTGTCTGCGCCAGTCATCAGCTTCAAGCAAACCCGGGAAGCAACAGCTCTGGGTAACACCCAAACCTCCAGCCAAGCAAACAATTCTGTCCCCCCTTGCTGTGCTTAAATGCGGTAAGCGCCTAATCCCTCCAAAGCCCTCGCTGAGCAGCTGGCACACACAACACGCCGTAGCCTATGGACCTGTCTTCCGGAGACGCGTCCGTCCTCTTGGCTTCGCTCCGCTGAACGGTGCCATGTTTGGCCGGTTGAATGGAGGGGACACACCCCAACACACACCCATCCGCACACCAACACACACCCACCACCCCCCTCCACACACACACACCTCAAGTTCTGTTGGCTTGTGGCAACACCCGCACTCACCTCCTTTGGGTGCAACAACAATTTAGCGGGTGCGCCGGGGAAGGAAGCGTTCCTAGGGGCACCACGGAACCCTTTTTTTAATGTATTGTCCTAAATTACAATTGATTTAACTGTCAGTGACAGGACACACTCCAAAAAGAGGGCATGTCCTGGAGGCATATCTGTTGTGATGAAAGGAGAAGCAGTGCAGATCAAAATGACAGGAGAAACCGTGCAGATCAAAATGCAAATGGATCAAGAGCAGAGTATCAGCAATAAAACTAAAGAAAAAAAAAACCCAAAGAACTGCTGGCTAAATAAACTGTTAGCAACAACATGAGGTACGATTGCTACTTACACCTCTGCAGAGCGCCCCTTGCACTTTATTTTGCGGAAATTATGCCAATTATTTTATCCATCATGTTTCGAGTTTTATAAATGAACAATTAAAGCATCATCTAGCAGAGCAGTGAGAATTAAAAGAAAGAAAAAAGAGAATCACCACCATAATGACAAAGAATTATCGTGAAAAATTTTGAGGAAAACAAGAACAGCAACAAGTTTTCTGATAATGAAGCCTTGAGTTACTCAATGCAAACATTTTTGATTGTGAAAGGGAAGGGGCAGACCCAAAAGACATATTCCGATCAGATATCTCATTCCCTGCCACTCATGGATGAAACTTAAGCGTCCAGGCTTCTAACTCAGTGCCCTTGTTGGATGTGCTGAATCCAGAGTAAAGTCTGTAACAAGACCCTTGCTGCAGGGTAGTAAAAATACAACTATAAAGAAGCTAGAAAAAAAAAATAAAAATATATATATATATATATATATATATAAAAAATTGAAATAGATGCACATCTTTATCCACAGCAATTACTTTTTGTGATATGAGTTTCTTATCATCAATGCATAGGAAAGATGCAACAAATACGAGGAGAAAATCAGAGCAATTTCTGTCATTTAGATACCAGCAATGGGTAGGAGGAGGATATGAAATCATGACAGCCTAATTAAAGCCAGCCATTGCCAAAAACAGGAAGTATTTCTGAAACTACTCCCTTGTCCCAGATAAAATATAAGATTGTCAAGATTAACAGCAAAGGTTGCCACACATCACTTTGCACTCAACCTTGTCTTTCTCTGGGGGTCTTATCCCACACACAGTGCTGTCAATGCAAAGACATCCACTGATTTCAGCCAGTGACAGGTCACACAGCAGGCAGCAGCCTTCAGTCTCCTTCCTACCTGTTTGCACAGCTTAGGGCTCTGAGGGCTGAAGTAAAGCAACAGACATAGTTCAATTCTTCAAGCTATTTTTTGTACTTCAAAAGTAAACTTCAAAGCCATAAAATCTTAAATGTTTGCAGATCAATTCCATGTGTTATATCGTTCCCCGCCTGTCTCGTCTCTTGCAATTTGTGAGCTACGTGGAACCATTCTGTTCATACAGAAGGAACAAATGAGTTCCTGCATGACCAGCATAAACAGCAATTTCTCACAGTCATTCAAAAGTATTAGAAAATTCCCTCAGTGATTTTCCTCTTTCTTCTCAAAGTCTCTCTCTTTCATTTTGAAGTGGAAGAAATATGCACACATTTCTTAAACAAGAAGAGAAAGAAACAGAAATGCAAGCATCAATATGGATGCTTTTCTCTTCAATATGGATGCTTTTCTCCTCTTAGTTGAGGCTGTAATACTGTGTTCAGCCTCCAACTGTCTGGGAAAAAAAAAAAAATCTGTTCAAAAAGTAAAACTAGGCTAATTGGGATTTTCAAAGGTTCTTCATATAAAAATTAGTCTTCCATTTTGAGTACAGTTGTACGTTGAGTTTGTAACCACAGTCAGTCCTTTACAATACTCAAAGGAATTCACAAAATTCACAATAACCTTTTCTTCCTCTGTAAATCCTAAGCAAGAACATCCCCACATATATTTAGAGGTGTATAGAACAGCTGTGCCTAATGTCTGCTTCTCGTTTTGAATTACTTCACACACATGGTGAGAATCAGCTCACACACAGGACAAGATTCAGTTTATGAGCTCCCCTTGAGTACCCAGCAATCCAGGCAAGGGAACCTAGAATGCTACTGAATCAAGCAGATGCAGATGTTGTCTACCTTCAGGGGGACAGAACTGCCCTCTACATTATGTTCACCAGCCTGGCTAGGCCATCACTGATCACAACAGAGCTTTGACAGAAACTTCACACGTGGACACAGATGGGGTTTTGATGTTTGTTTGCCATGTTGCAAAATCACACTGGGTACAGTGTTCAAGGTCCCCACGCACAGCAGGAACTGCTAACACTGCCTTGCCGATACCTCTGAGGAGAGGCAGGGAGAAATGAGCCACCTATCAACATCTTTACAAACCACTGAATCAGGACGAAAATCTGATTATAAAACAGGCAGGCTTAAATATAGAACCATAGAAAATAATTAGTCCATGAAAGTCTATTCTATCACCTAAAACTAAAAACTAAAAAAAAAAAAATTGAGATGAATGCAAAGAAAAAAAAAGCCAAGCTCGTACGTACAAATATAACTGTAAAAATTTTTAGCATACCAGGCAATATTTTTCCAATAAGAGCATCTAACAGCCAAAAGGACTCCTCTTCATTCTTTGTAATAAGAATCAAGTATCCAGCTATGAAATTCATGCCCTGAAATAGAAAGAAAAGTTTAAAGATGCATACACTTCAGAGTTACAAGCTGAGTGTTTCAGGTTTATTTCTTTTGGTTAGCCCTCTGAAGTATTACCTGCCCCCAAATTTTATAATACCAAAAACAACTGCTATCTACAAGAGGGTATTTTAAGTGAAATCTAGTAATAAGGGCCACTGATTAAGCTGTAAAACCTGCAGGATGACAGCTAGCAAGAATTATTAACAAAGCTCACAGAGATAAAATTAAAATTCAGTACAGTGGTTAATTTTAATTCCAAAGCCTTTTCCTGATATAATGGGTGACCAGTTTGACTATCACGAGAACACAGGTGTTTCCAATGTGCACAACAAACATTGCACACCTGCAGGTGAACGGTGCAGCAGCAGAATGCCCCCTCCAAAGGCCCTTTGGCAAAACGTTACAGATTGCATGAGCTGCTGCTCAGCTCCTCGCTGGCTGTGTACACGTTTGTGCCCATTAGCACCTGCAGCACTCCACCTGCTAATGACGCTGGCCACTAGAGCCCCTGCCTTGCAGTGTGCAGATGGAAGGGAAACACCCAGGAAAAGTAATTAAAAAAAGCTGCAAAAAGTGTGAAAAGTAGTCAAGTCATACCCAGTCAAATCCCAGTTGTACAATTTGCCTAACCTGTACTGAGGCTCTCGGAGCAGAGAGGTGACATGCAGAACTGCAAATTGCTATTCCCTGTGAACACACCGCCTCGGAAAGCTCTCTGGGAAGCTCTTGTTTCCCACACCCATCACAGCACTGCAAAGCCAGGGCAATGCTACTAATTTACAGGCACACAGTTTCACTTTCCTTGGCTTCCTCAGCTTGAGGGAATTTTTGAAGATTGTTTTGCCCCATCACAAACAAGATGACAGCCGCAGCCGCACAAGCCGCAGATCCACACAATGATGCGGAAAAACTGCCTCTGAGGTGCAAGCTGCCCCCCGGAGTCCTCATAAACTAACAGAAAGTCACCTGTACCTATGCACACGGTATATGAGGGCTGGTGTCGGTTACGCCGCCGCCTTCGGTTTCATCCCTTTCTTCGGCCTCCTCCCTGTCCTGTACCCCGGCGAGCTCTGCTTCCCTGGCACTGCCTGAGGCGCAGGCTCAGCACTGTCCGTCTCCCCAGGGCTACCAGCGAGCGCTCGGGACAGACAAACGTCACCACAACCCCTGCCCTTGGGAGATGCCGGGAGCCGCAAGCTCCTCTCTCACGTCTTGCCTTCAATACATTTCACCCGCCCACCTTGCCACCGCAGGCCCTGCGAGACCCCAGAAGACCAGACTATCAGGACACTGCATCGTCCCCAACGCTTCATTCCTGATCACCAAGTCCCGCCGGCAGCTGTTGCAGAATCTGCTGGGTTCACAGAATCCCAGAATGGTTGAGGTTGGAAGGGACCTCTAGAGATCATCTAGTCCAACCCCCCTGCTCAGGAAGGGACACCCAGAGCACAGGGCACAGAGTGGCACCCAGGTGGATACAGAAGATCTCCAGAGAAGGAGCCTGCACAGCCTCTCTGAGCAGCCTGTGCCAGGGCTCTGGCACCTGCACAGGAAAGAAGTTCTGCCTCACATGGAGGTGGAACTTCCTGGGTTTCAACTTGCACCCTTTACCCCTTGTCCTGTCACTGGCCACCACAGGGAAGAGTTTGGCCCTATCCTCCCTATATTCACCCCTAAGGTACTTGCACATGTTGACCAGATCCCCTCTCAACCTTCTCTTCTCCAGGCTAAATAGACGCCCAGCTCACTTAGTCTTTCCTCATACGATAGATGCTCCAGTCCTTTAATCATCTTTGTCGCTCTAAGGATCCACCAGCATCCTCAGATCCACCAGCATCCACCCTGCGCGGCCCCAGGCTGCAAAGGCAGTTCTGCCTTCCCACGCTCCCACTTGGCTTGGCAGTCGCGGCGACAAGGGGCTGTTTGGCACTCGGCACGGCAAGCACAGAAAGCTGCTTCTTTTGCCTGTATTCACGGGACACTGCATTTCACTGGTTACACTGGGGCAAGCAAACTGTGCCGCTGTCACAGCGCGACAATGCAGAGCCTAACACGCTCCCAGCTGGGGGCTGACGTGCCAGCAAGCTCCACGAATGCACCAGCGTTACAAAAACGCTGCCTTGGACAGTCTTTGGCAGCTAAAAGCTCTTTGGTTGCTAAAAGCTTGGACAGTCTTTGGTTGCTAAAAACAAAGTCTGTCCTTTACTTTGAATTTTCGAGTGCTCAGAGGATCTCGTTATGCAAGAGGCATTGCGATATCTATATTAAGGAAGTTCGCTGCTTTGTTAGCAGAAAAGGTGATTTTCTGAAACACTCCCTGATTTACGATGTGCCCTTGAAAGCAGATGCCAGCCTTTGCTTTCTATTCTAGCTAGCTAGCCACAAAAGATACCATTCATCCTCTGAGGAGACCTGAGGTGAAAAGACCTGCGCAAGGCTCTTCTAGCCTACTTCTTGCATCCCCCTTTGAGGTCTGTTCACCAGCCCACTGAGAAAACAAATAACATACCAACACTTTTTAATAACAATTGGACATATATTTCGGGTAGAAGCTAGCATGGTTTAGAAGCTGTGTATATGTTTGTGGGTCCAACTACCTATACACAGGGGCTGTGCCTTGTAAAACAGGAAAAAAAAAAAGGCATTTTTTACTTTCATATTTCAAAGAATCTTGGAACTAAAATTGGTTGGCATGCGCCAAAAGGATTTGCTTTATCAAACTCAGTCTAGGCTTAAGTCCTTGCAAGTCACCTACTATCCAGGTTTCAATAAACTAATTCATACTCTTTTAGCTCAGGGGTAGGTGTATTTACTGACTAACTTCCTCAACTAGCCCAAGGTACAGGTTAGCACGTGTACCTTTGTCGAGAAGAGGGAGGAGAGGGGGGAGGGCTTTACATGAATAGAAAACAGACTTTGCTCCTATCAGTTCCTGCTTCCGCTTGCTCCATAAAATGGCCTTTTTCTTTCCCGACTGATTGCCACGAATCAACTAGTATCTTCATTATGTCCCCATAAGAAACTTTACAGTTGAGAAATGCCAACAGAAGCTTTTTTGAGCTGCCATCTAAGCAGCATCAGGTGGAATTTCAGACAATTTTTCTTCCTACTTGACTGCCAAGATGTTGAGATGCCACCAAATAAAGGCTCCCAACATGTGCTCACTCCACAAACATCCCCCCCACCAAGCTAGCTAAGATCCTAGGTGAGGTCACATGAGCGCAGGTTTTCCTGTTCTTCAAAATATGTTCCAGTAAAAACAAAGGAAGCTGAGATATGATAACCTCTTGTACATAGCAAGGACAACCTGCAGAAAGCGATTATTTCTGTTTTTAAAATGTCACTGGGGAAAAAAAAAAAAAGTTTATGAATCCAATTCTGTCCTCTTACAACAGCTTTACCATCTAAAACTGTACATTCAAATGGAGAAAAAAAGAAAACAATTACCACTGCTGAAAGGCAGCACTGATCAGGAAATGCAAATTACATACCTGACAGTATCCCACTGCTTTATTGTGATGCCCGTAGGCTACCAACACATTGTAGAGCGTATGCTGCAAACAGGGATCTGCAGTTATGCGGAATTTGACGTTATCTGGAAATGTTCTATTCATGTCTGCAGAAAAGAGAAGATGAAAATTAACAGCCAATGCCTCCTTCACCTTCCAAACAAATCTTTACAACTTTCGTGAAGTACTGCTGAAACTTCACTAGAGTTCATGAAACTGATGTCGATGGATGAATTTTAAGAAACAGCTTGACCTCCTTTATTGGCTAAAAGGCCATCTTACATTCCTTCATTAGAAGGATAATCTACTTCTAGAAAGACTAATCCTAATAGGATACAGAAATCCTAATACGGTACAGAAATCAATTTTAAGCAGGCCTAAAGAGATGCTCCTCTAGACTGGACTTTCTCAAAGGTCCATTTGTGAAGGGTTAAATGACAGCAAACCGGCCCGTTGCACTGATGGAAACAACACAACCCGTATTTACCTAGCCAAGTGGCAAGACATGAGCTGCGGCTCTGGGAAAGCACGTTTTCCTAACGAATCAGGCGAGCTTTCAACTGACCTGTCCTTTGGTGAACTCCTACAGAATAATCCTGAACAATTTAAAGGAAGTCCTGTTCCTGCAACTAATCACAGTCCCTTGAAATCACAGTATTTTTTGAAGATTTTTTCTCTCTGATGTAACTGAGACACAGCTCGTTCCTTCATTTGTATAAGATCACACAGAAGGAGATTATTTTTAAAGTCCACGTAGCAATACACATCCCACATGCTTCATGTTCAATCCTAAACAAAGTAAGACTATGCATCTGCTGATGTCCCAAGGCAGTCACTTCTTCCAGACCCAACTTCTCCTGACTGAACCGTCTAGAAGGTGGACGCACAGGTTTGAGCCAGCCACCCAAAACATCCTTTGGTTATTGGAAAAAAGGAGGCAGAATTAAATTGGCCTGTTTCACTCCATAAAGAGCAAACTTAAGGTGACTAGACCTGACTTGCACATGTGATTTTTAGACGTCTAGGTCAGGGGAGAAAAATCCGATTCAAAAACCACTGCACTTCAAAGATCTTCAAAACTCAAGACTTAATGAAACATGAACAGTTATTTTGGTTATATTTAACAACATAAGAACTTTTTGTTTTGTTTTTAAGCTTTAACACAGTCAGCCTTATTATACAGATGTTTATGTCCTGAGAGATACCGGCTCTTATCTGCTTTTCCTGTGTAAAGGAAGAAGTCTGTTACATCTTTGACACAAAGCTGAGTTGTAAGCAACTAAGAAAGCCCCTCAAACCCATGAGAAATTACAGTCATCATACTAATCACCATTTCTTCCTTTTTAAAGTCAATAAATCACTTACAGAAATTGGAGGGCAGAGAAAGCTTTCAATTTACTCTCATGTGACTTAAGAGAACAACACAGAGAAAAAGACAGTTTTTAAAAGCACTTGAGCACCAGCCAGAGTTACAGGCTGGAGAAATTTGTTTGTCTTCCTCTTGGTAGGAAGAGCAGCACAATATCTGCATAATCAGGACAAGCTGTTGTTCAGTAAGGTATATGCTAGACGTTACAGGAAAGATTAACGCTGACATTTCACATATGGCTCTTCCTTCAGCTGTGCAGTGTGGGGGGAAAGGAAAAGATCATCCTGTACAGAGCAAAAGCTTATCACACAGCACTCACTTGGTAGCCTGTGGACGGCCTGCTTTTAAGAGCATCAGCTTCAGTTTGCTTTCTGATTACACAGCATGTTTTTCTGTAAAGGTTGGGGAAGTCTTTGCTCGTTTTATGAAGGATTTTGTACTTCACATTTAGTAAAGACATTTCAGCCTGAGAAAAGGCTTTAACAAAGATTGGCATCTTGAGTGCATCGAGGTGGGAGGTCTCCCTTCCTCTCCATCCCACCACTTCCACGCTCACTTGTGTATTCTCCTGCCCGCCAGGTCTGATGCTCCTCTGCTCACAAGACAAGCAGAGTTATCCTATTAAGCCACCACTCACAGCATGATACATTTTTCCACTGCTACTAGAAAGTTGCCAGAAAGGATTTGAGGCAAACAGTAGGAGCAGGCAAGAGGAGCTGTTCCCCCGGCTGCAGCTCACTCCTCTCAGAGAGACCTGACCACCTCCTCCTCCTGTGCTGTGCAGCCCACCCGCTGACCTACTGTGCATCAACCTCCCTCATTGCTGAGAGAGGTTAGTGTTCCAAAAGAATGCAAGGCAGCAGAGGTTGAAAATTATTAAAAATAAATCGTACAGTTAAAGAAATATAAGAAAACAGAATGGTACTTTATGCTACTAGATAAACGCCCGAACTATCCATCTTGTGGCTATGTGCAGACCTGTTCACTTTAATCAAAAAACATACAGGAGTATGGGATCAGGAAGGAAGAAGGTCACAGAAGGGAGAGTCCAGCTACTTCTTTGCTATAAAACATTATCCCCAGTAGCAGTTTTTTTCTGCCTGACCTTCAGTGATGTGCAATGGCAGAGCAATGCAGCTGTGAAACAGAAAAAACATGATGGTCTTGCAGCCCCTTTCTTCTCGATTTCTCTCTGCACAGCATCCTAGAGAAGATTGCTTCTTTCTCTTCACATGACTGCAACATTTTTACCTCTTAATCAGTAATAAAAATTCGGGCAGAAAACCACATTATTCTCAGTTCAAGATATAGACATCTGTGTTGCTACCTGGAATTGAAGATGTTATTTCTGGAGCAGAGAGATTTAAATATGCAGTATGGCAAAATAAAATTTTTGAATCAGCCTTGTGCTTTTCAAACTTAGGGTACTCCAGCAGCCAGGTGTACCCCTAACTCAGTCTTCCTTATCTTGTTCTTCTACCCTTTCTGTACTTGTATTCATACCCAGAAGTCTCCCCTACTCCCAAATATAATGACCAGTAAATTACCCAAGTAGTTTAATAATGGGCAGCTAGCACTGTGCTTCTGGTATTTATCCAGTTGCTGCTACACGTGTAACTTGCTTCTGCTCCTCTAGGCATGCAGAATATTTTTTTCTTTTTTCTTTTTTCTTTTTTTTTTTTTTTTTTTTTTTAAATATACCCAGCGAAGAACAGAATCTGCTTTAAAAGAAACAAACATCCCTGACACTGTATAAATTTGAGAAGCACTCTACTGCATAAACTCTGGTGCCCCTCACCACCCAAGGCGGTATCAGAACTGGACAAATACAGAGACTGGCAACAAGGAAGATCACAGGCATGAAGCTGCTACCATGTGCACAAGGACAAGGTCGGCTACAGCTCCTTGGTTTGGAAGGAGATGCATTTGAGTGATCTAGGAGGACAAAGGTCTGCAAAATGAAGAGGAGCGGGTGAGAAAGAAGCAATTTTTTTAAAAAATGACCCTTTTCTCCATCTAGTGCTATTAAACCCAAATATGCTGCATTTTACTAAGGAATTCCCCAAGCCACAGATAAGTGGAAACCTGGAAAATATTTGGAGGAAGTATCACTGCACACTTTCCTCCTTCAGTTCTTCCTTTGGCACACGTGGCAGTGAGAAGACTAGGCAAGGTAACCGCTTAGATATCAGCTGGTAAGGCTTTTCTTTTCCATATACACAGAGCCAAAAATGCTGCCACTGCTTCTCCCCCTGCTCTCTCATGGTTATATGTCCTGAACGCCCTCAATTCTTGTTTCCCACCCTTCATTAACAGCTTAACTCCCTCAGAGAAAATTTTTAAGGCTTTGATAATCAAATTCTCACTGTCTCCAATGAAGTGTCAATAGCTACTGTCTGAATTATTTTTCTCAGCTTATTATAAACTAAACTAAGACCCTGCTACTACTATCCAGTCTGCACAGCCAGCTCCTTAGGCCCAAGGACCTATGAGGTACCGCACAGGATAGGGGAATGGACCCAAATTTCCTCGTATGGGCAACTCCTCTTCAGGCAATGCAAAATCCAAAATGTGGATATTGGGGGAGGGGGTGTGTGTAAGCAATCTGTCTACATACACATGTGCACACTTTTTTTTTTTTTTTAAAAAAAGCTTTGCTAAGAAAATTTCCATCAAAATTAGGCACCTGCATTCTGTAAGCATTTTGTTCAATCACCGTTCATTTATCTTTTAAAAGAAAAGGGAAAAAAAGTAGTAATATATTGAAACAGAGTGCTATATAAAGCACAAGGACAGCAGTAAAGCCTGTCGGTTAAACATCAGCAAGTTAAAGAGCAAAAATGGTCAAAGACCAGTTTAGATTTAACTGAGGCTTTTGTTGCTACTACTAATCAGATTTTTAAAAAAAAAAAAAAAAAAAAAAAAAATTTCTCTGCAGTTTACCTGCCCTTTTTAACTGCTACCTCATTAAAAACATTCCCATATTGAAAATAAGTTTAAAATGTAAATAAAAGTGGTTTAAAACTTCTGGGCATGTGAAAAACAGAAGGAAAAAACAAACAAAAAAAAAAACCACTGCCTCTTATGCAAGCTTTAAACTGCATTTGAAAGAATGCCTTTGGTTGACCCCATAAAAATTAAGCTTGGCTGATGTTTTCTTGTTGTACTACAGCATTACTTTACAGCTAGACTATAGGACTAAATAAAACAGAGTTGCCTGAAATCTTCAAAAACTGCAGATACAAAGGGAATGGAAGCAAGATTCCACATCCTGATTGATTTTACTGTGAATACCAACCAAAGCAATTGGAAAATAACATGAGTAGAAATGCCCTGAACATTAAACAAACATTTACACTGAAATGACACTTAGCTAAAGTCCAGTATAAATCTGAATAGTTAACAAGAAGCACTATGCTGACTATACACAAAATTTGCGTTAACCTTAATCACTTTTTTTTCCTATTCCATCCCTCTTCTAAAATGTCATTCCCTCCATAATTCGCATCATCTTCCATTATGTGGAAGGTGGTCTCTCCCCCCACATATTTGTTTTATTTCTTAGTATGACCTGTGTGAAAATCCTGTGCTGTCCTGATATGATCCTTGATGTTTCTGTCTAGAAGTGGAGTGGAAATTGTTTGTAAAACCCTCTTGCAGTAATTGCACTCTTGTCAAGAGAGCAGAGCCTGCTCCTTCCCTAGGTTACTAGCAAGGTTGGCTTTGGAAATTCGTCTTAGTAGTTCCCTCTGCTACTCATAAAATCAGAGCTCTGCTGTTCCTATCTCTGAGCAGGGCATGGGCTTGGAGATCTCTGGCTAGCTTTCCCATTTGCATGAACATGGGAATTTGTGTTCTAAAATACCTTACTAAGGCGTGCAATCCCAAAAGCCCACATTGCTGCTGCTGTTTGGTTTGAGAAGAAAAAAAAAATAAACTTGACTTAAACCAAAAAATATTCAGAGTTCAGATGATTATACAACTCCAATTAAAATTAGCCAAGCCCTAACTTCAAGCACCCACCTTTTTCAAGGGGGAAAAGATTACAATAACTGCACTTGCCTTCTCAGTGAAGCCACCACAGCATTGTGCTGGCCCTGAGCACAGTCACACCTCCCACTCCCAAGTTGGGCCATTGCACCAATATTAACAACTTCTCAAAAAACTCTGCTACGGCAAGTTGAAATGGTTCAGGACAAATACAGGTTACATCAAACTTCTTCCTTATTGCCCTCCCTTACTGCCTTCTTCTAAGAACAGCCAGCATGCCAAGGTTTGGTTGCCCCCTAATACCTGTCCCCAACATTGGCCACTGGCCAAGGTTCACAGGCAGAGAGAGAGAAACTGGATGAGTAGAGGAGGGCTGTTTCATCTCCTCTGTTCTCCCTCTTTCACGGATTTACATTCAGTGGTAAGGACTTCATGAGTCAGAGGTTACACCCATATCACTATGATCAGCCTGAGTAATTTCCTCACCCTTCAATTTGCTAAATTCTTTCAGATGAGGTTTATGCTGTGGCCTCTGCAGCACTCTCCAGCAACAAGTGCCACAGTTCAGCAACACTTTGCTCTAAACCTGCAGCACGGCCAATTTCCTTCTGTGCCCTTGGTTCTTATGTTACAAAAAAAACTAACGTTTACTTCTCATTCACCCTGTTTACAGCATTTATCATCTATACACGTCTCTTAGGAGCTTTTCCTCAGCAGACTGCTTCCCACGCTGAAATCCTAGTTTAACTCATCTGTCTTGCACGGGCACTGTTCCACATCTTCAGCCATCCCTGCTGCTCTTCAGTGCCCTTTTGGGGCAGAGCTAAGGAGAACCAGATGCAAAGGCAGCTCTCATGGTACAGTGATAAATCACCATTCACTTTGGAGGTAACATAATAGCATTTTCTCTTTTGTTTTCAATTGTTTTGTAAATCATTTCTAGTCTTCCTTAGTATTTTCTGACCATATTTTATGGCACTGGGAAAGAGCTGTACTATTAAAGAGCTTATGGCTAATCTAATTTATACGTCAATTCTGCATTTAAATCGCTACTACAACAGGCTAAGTTTTCCATGACATAACTTGACCTCTAACACTTAAGAGCACAGGACAGTAAATCATGGATAACATGGAAACAAGGACAATAACCTGTTTTGATTGCTTCAACCAGCTTGTCATTTTTCTCTCCCTCAAGCAGTCTGTGGTAGTATCCAGGGTTTTGCTCCATGTTGGCTTGAGCCCCACTCACAATCATCCAGACCAATGCACGGTGTTCATTGGGGATGCCTTTCCTGATATATCTCTTCACTGCAAAAGAACAAGGTTTTCTTTTTAGAACACACTGAAAGCCGTATTTTTTGCTTTTGAAACAGAGCACCATAAAGCGGAGAAGTCACAGAAAAACTACTGAATAGAGCTTATTGTGCTTTTCTTCCCCCATAATGAAGTTTAGGATAAGCATTTCTCCCTCAGCTACACGGTACATTTTAGACTCCTAAGTTCTTGCTACCCAGAACCTTCACACCACTTCCCAGGACCAGACTCTCCTCCCTCCTCTATTCCCACATTAGGATTTTGATTCCCTCCTCCTCCTTTCCAGTGTCTTTCTGAAAGGAGATAACAACAACCAAAGGCTTCTCATTGGTCTTTGCCCTTTTTCATTCAGGAAAGATTTGAAGTTTTTTTTCTTCTTTCATTACATTTCTTATGGCTTCCTACATGATACCACTTTCTGATTGCTTTGTTATACATTAGCATAACTGGCTTTGTTGACATAACTCTAGGATTTCACCACTAAAATTACAGTAGGAACAGAAACACCTTTTTAGCCCTTAAGCACTGGTGGCTACTGTCTGCATGAGCTCCCTGAAGAACCGAAAATCTGACACAGCAGCAGATGATTCTTCCTAGAATAACTAGGGAAGTCCTTTCAAATCTCAGGTAGCTTGTATCTTATGTATCCTATTCATCATCATTTTTTTTTTTTTTAATTAGTGGATGCTTCAGTGTAAATTAGTAGGATGCAGGACTGCAGGAAGAAGCATCAGGCTAATGACAGCCAAAGCAACATCATACTGGGAAAGGAATGAAAAATATTCATGAGGACCTGCTGCTGCTCATCGGTGTATCAGTGGTGTAAATTAGTGCTACTGTTTCTGACTCAAAAGGTAGCAAAAGGTTTGGATATTCTCCAGCTAGAGAAATAAATGACAAAGGAATTGGGCATATCTTACTAAATGCATGAAACTGAATTCAGGGAAGAGACGTTGATAACGTTAATTAATACAACAAGATTCAAATGAGTGAGGGACTTTTTGCATACAAAATAAATGATCACCTAATCTAGTTTTATCCAGTCACAAAGATCAGTAACTCAAGGTAAGTGATGTCTAAATTAAAGGTAGTCTGCCTTAAAAATAGCAGAAGCAAGGGTTTACAACAACTCAACCAGTCATTTTCCAGATTTTCATCCCATCTAATTTTACCTGCCTATACCATAAGTATCAAAAACTACCTTCGCCAGTCAACAGGGAGGTCCGTGCGCCTCCAAAGTGCATTTCATCCACCTCTTACCTCCCTCACTTTCTCTCTCAGACAAGGCAAACGCTCCTACCCTTCACAGCTGCAATAAACACCTGGCCTTCAGTACAGTTTTTATTTTCCATCAGGAACAGTCTCTACCATTCCAACAGCAAAGTAACCTTAACCACACTCTTCTTTTAGATGGGCTGGAAATAGTTTAGAAGTGTGCATGGGCTTCAATAGCCCTCAGTTCATCTTTATAACTCAGTTTGAATTCTAACACTCAAGAAATCCTATAGACTGGCCTAGCAAATTCAGAAACACCTCTGAGGAACACCCTCCTGTGTATGCAATGGGAAGAGTTGTTTGGATGAGCCTGTGAACGCCACTAAAAACATACTTATTGGATGAGTTATAGCATTATCATACTCAAACATATAATTCTGTTTTTCTGGAACAACTCTGAAAGTGTGACTGGCATCCTCAACACATATTAAATGCAGGAGAGCAGGGCCAGGCCTTTGACACTGACCCTGGGGAGCAGAGGGCCAGCACCACTTGCCCTCACTGCTCCTCTGTGCCACCGTGTGCTCTTGTGACACTGCACAGCCCAAGACTTGCTTTGCCCCAGATGACCACTCAGCCCCAGCACAACGAGCTCCTCTATGCCCTGAGTGATGAAAATCCACTAGATGTTTGGACTAGACCTCAGGGTCCTTAGAGGGTGCTTTTCCTTATGCCATTATCTTACCTGGCAAAATCTGCACACAAACTTAACGAAGCAGCAATGTAGTCTTAAAAATCAGGAAATCTTCAATTAAAATATTTCTTTTTCCTACAACTCCAACACCACATGACTCTCAAGAAAGAAAAATAACCACAGCAACATTCTATAAAACACTATTCTCTCAGTGTAATCCTTGAGAAGCTTTCAGATGAAGCATGTGTGCAACACTGATCATGCATCTTTGTTCCAACTGTAAACCAGAAAATACTATAAACTGTACACAAACTGCAAACTACTACCACTACTTTTGCAAAACTAATTATGTTTGACACTACTGACAATTTCTACAGCTTTGTTAATATATTTTTCTTCCTTGTTACATGATAGGTAAGTAGTCTTACCACAGGCATACTAAATCATGTGCTAATCTATCATTTAAAACAAAAACTCTCTTAGACCCTAGAAAATTAAATTCTACAGCAGAGCTGAAAACGGCATATCGACAGGAAATTGCAGGTTTTATGCGCATACCACAGAAGAAACAAAGCAGATATTCTGTGCAGTAAACGTTCACTTCAAACACAAAGTTTCAACAGGTTATACTGACTTTTAAGATACTCCTTTTTCCCCTTCTTCCCCATCCCCATGCTGAAACAGAAATGTTCTAGCTATGATCATTTTCCAACACTTTTTTTTTTTTTTTTACCTTTCGCTGTTATTTTATCAGCCTCCAAGACAAGAAAGTATTTTCTGCTACTGGGCAGTTCAGACTAGCCCACTTGCCAAATTCCCTTTTGTAGCACACTTTTGGCCAGAATTAAGCTCTTTTGGGTAATTCTTGCAGACAGCTTGCTGCCCACCTGTAAACAGGGCAGAGCAGGCAGCTGTCTCCTGGTCCCATGATGAAAGCAGCTCAAGGGTGAAAGCAAAATATAGAGGAGCGAGAGAGGAGGCAAGCGACCAAACACTTCCCACATGTGAAGGAGGTGGTAAAAATCACAAGGGTAGAGAGGGGAGAAGGGAGGAGAAAAAAAAAAAAAAAAGTACCACAAAATGACAAAAATAAGGAGTCTGGAGAAGGAGAGAAAGGACCTGTCAACCAAAATTCCTGCCACCCTCCCTTCCAGAAGACTCTGATCTGGAACAACAGGATATGCTGCTTAATTACTGTTGCTCAAGAGTAGCCTAATTATTTTTCCTTATAATAGAACAGCATTACATATACACACACCACAGTGGACTAGAGGCAAAACCCAGTAGCATGTGAACACGCCACATTTCCAGACTGGAAAATCAGCACCAGTCACAATTGCTTCCTGCGGCCGCCAGTGCCGAGAAGGGGCTGCCGAGACACCACGCGTGCAGTGCCGGGGCGCTGTCGGCATCGCAGTGCTCTCCTGGAAGGGGCCCCCACAGGACTCGGGAAAAGGGGATGGGCTACAGAAATAGCTAGGGGTCCTATGGGGAGGGAGCAGGAAATCAAATACACTGCTCAGGTCTAGCTTATGGTCAACTCGCAATGGAGAGGATGTTACCAGAAAGAGCAGTGCAAGCTCTTGAGCAAAGCTTCAGGGCAACAAAAAAATGGGGATTCAGTGAGCAACCCAGAAGACTTTCCATCCTCAGAGATCCCAAGAGGAAATCACTACAGCAGCACCTTTTACAGGATCAAACATGGCCAAGCAACTACTTAAATAATTGTACGCGAGTGTGCCACCGACTACAATCTCCATACTGATACCATGGGGCAAGTGGCAGAATCACTAACTGCACAGGTTCAGCTGTTGCTTTCCTCCTCAGAGGTCTCAGTCAATGCTACAACGAGGGAGGGAGGGAGGCTCATTGTAGCAACTTTCATTTTACATTAAGACCATAGCTCCTCAGCTCTACTGTATGCCAGTCACTCTCCTTGTAATTACATGTTACATATCACATATATACATGAAAATGCATGGTCTACAAATCTGAGTAGGAGTTAAAAGCAGAAGTTAATAATGTGAGAGATGATTTTGCTACAGACACAATTTGTCGCCTGTGTCCCCCCCCCCACTGGATCTACTGCATCCTGCGTTGTCCAAATGGCATCAGACTTCTGTGGGGGTAGCACAGGGACAGATATCACAACCTATCACAACAACAGAGGATTAACACAGCAGTAACGGTTATTGCCATGACATGGCTCCTCGGCAGCAAGACCCTTCACTGACAGTGAAGTCTGAGGGACAATTTTAGAGATTTAACTGAAGCTTTGGCTCTGAAACAAGACCAAAGGCATTTGCTCTGCTTGTATCTCTGCAGTGCTCTGTATCTAATGCTGGAACAGGCTACGCAGAACAGCTGTGGTCAAATCAGAAATTGCTACAGGTCACAAGTGTCACACTTCATTTTAACAAGACACAGAGATAAATCAAAACACAAGTTTTTTTTTGTTGTTGTTGTTTTGTTTTTTTTTAACTAGAACATTAAATTCCACAGAATCTCAAAGCCCTCACTAACTTAAAGTACTACACAGATAGCACTGCAACAAAACTTAATGTCCAGAACAGAAACTTCTTTGCATTTGGAAGAAAAAGAAGAGAATAGAAGTTGCTACTTTCCAATAGCAGTGTAAACCTAGCAGTTACGGCCCAAACCTACATTTTCTGGTGTTCTTCAGCCTCAAAACCCACCTCCTTCTACTAAATACACTGTCCCACTTAGCATGTCTGATTATTTATCATAGTGACGAGAAAACTAACACCCAGAATTAGCACCCCACGTCTACACTAGAAGCACAGTTCTGAATATTCATCTGTTCTACACACAGAGTCTGATGAGCTTTTTCTTAGTTTTACTCATTTTTTTCTTTAACAGCTTCACAGAGAACTCTGCCCTGCTCTAAAAGGTTCCTCAGAGAAAGCAAACTAGAAACATCATCAAGAGCAAAGAGCAAAATCTAGATGCTTATACAGAAAAATAAACAATTCAGAGAAGGAGTGGGGGGAGAGGATGGGGAAGGAAAAAAAAAAAAAACAAACAAAAACAAACAAAAAACCCCACAAACTTTCAGTCTCACAAGATTCCCTGTCACCTTCTAACTCTCTTTCTTCTTCCCTGTCTCTTTCACAAGATAAAATATTACTAGTTTTCCTGCTCTTTGAACTGGGCATTAACAGCTCCATCAGCATTTTCTCCAACATTATACTAGCTCCTGCATTAATTTTACTTTCTTCAATTTGTGAGGCATGCCACATTACTAGTTCTTTGCACACATCCTCTTAGCTGTGAAATGAAAAGCACTTTACAGAAGGAGTATGAGGAGGCAGTAACAGATCTGTTAGTAGAGCCCTAAGGTCCTGACCTCCGGGGTCCCGGAAGGAATCTTCTGCATTACAGGCCTTTTAAAGAAAGCACAGTGCAGAATAAAATACAACGAACTGCCACAGACTGACACTTTGAAAGTATAATCTATCTATTTTATGGTTGTAATAAGATAGTGAAATATGCCAAACAGGATTACTTCTTTGTAAGCCATAAATCACATCAATGATCCCCAAAACAACTGTGTATTTGTTTACGTATTATTACTGTTTGTGCTACTGTTTTTCATTTGAAGAAGGCGGCAAACCAATTTAAATATGATTTATAGTGGTTCCAATGTAATGTATTATTAGCTATAAATAAACATATAACTCACCTTTTAAACTCTTCTGTATTACATTATGCCCTTTTAAGAGTTTGGACCATTTTATTGCTCTTCTAGTGAGCACCACTAGGTATCTGGAAAAAAATGCTTCATAGGATGCATAATCAAAGTCTTCTGGCCTTTCAAACCCATACGGATCAACCCTACGAAAACAAACAAAAAGCTTATATTTTCTATATGCCCACAGTTGAAAAAAAAAAAAAAAATACTGAAGCATGCTTTAAATAACTTTCAGTTGTATTTCTAAAAGCAGTTCAAAACTCCCTCCTCCCAGCAAAACCACACTTCACACAAGCTGTTGGCCTCCAAATAGCATATCTGTTATCTGCTACCCAAATAGCGATCAAGTAAATGAATGAACATGCAGAGTTCAGTCATCTTTACTGATTTCACAGCTCTTAGGCACAGGGAGTTTTTAGAGCAAAGATCTATCGCATAGAAAATTGGCCTAAATAATGATTACAAAGAAGCTTGAGAGATGAGAACTCACATTGTAAAAGTTTAGCACAGAAATGACAACAAAGGAACAAGCAGTTCCATGGAGTTACATTACTTTTAAAAGCAGTTCTTTTTGAAATTAGCTTTTAAAAGTATACAGAGTTTGGGAAAAGGAAAAAGAATAGACCAAACCCTTGTGTTTGCCTATTTTCTGCACAGATACTATTGAAAAATTATATTTACATGAAGTTATGTTTTTCTTTAACACTGCCCGAGACACCAAGGAACCAAAGGCGGGGTTCGGAACCACGTAAGCTGGGCACGGCCCCTGGCAAGGCGGGTTTACGGCAACATGCCGGGGCGCTTTCTACCTGCCGGCTCTGCCGCGAGCTCGGAGCCCTTGGGGGCCTGGCAGGAGCCGCCTGGGCAGAGGGGTCTGCGTGGGCACCGCGGTTTGGCCCTGACGCCACGGAGGGGGCGCAGCCCGCGGCGAACGCCGGCTCCCAGCATCGCCGGAGGCTCCCAGGATCATCGCCGCTGGCAGCGAAGCGGGAATTGGGCGAGGAAGGGTAGAACATCCAGCCCTTAAAGCGATACCACGCTTTAAGGCAGCGGGAAGAGTCACCTTTGTGTCTACAGAGCGCCCAGGCGCGGCACCCGAACGCAGCAACCCTGGGGCCGTTCGCAGAGCGCAGGGAGACGCGAGCGCCGCGCCAGCAATCACCAGTCTCCCGTTTCTCGCACGCCTCGGACACGTTTGCGCCCAAGCGTCGCCGCTGCAGCCGTTCAGGCACTAAACACCGATTAGTTTTATGCTTAGCTCCGCTTTTGAGGAAAAAGGCGAGGGAAAAAAAAAAAAAACAAGTCAGTAAGCGCGGCTCTAAGGCAGCCAGTCGCTTTGGGCAGCCGCTCTCCAGCCAAGGCAGGGGGTCGCTCCGCCCCGGGTCCCCTCTGCTTTAGCAGCTGCATGTATTAGGTGCTTCCTCCACCAAGGCTTCTCCTCAACCCTAGATC
Source organism: Nothocercus julius (assembly GCA_013398735.1). NCBI lineage: Eukaryota > Metazoa > Chordata > Aves > Tinamiformes > Tinamidae > Nothocercus > Nothocercus julius. The sequence goes on along the minus strand of VZSV01000217.1, from coordinate 654,645 downwards.
TTCACGGT